>PVKE010008246.1:6499-48369 GCA_004027555.1 Craseonycteris thonglongyai | reverse complement strand
AGCTGCTAAAAATATAGGTAGCACTCATCTTTCATGAACTGGGGTGGATGTTGAAACCATTACAGCTATACTGTGCTTCTTTCACTGTTGCTTCTTCTTTTTCAGGGTAGGGAGACGACCGGTCTTGTGGTCCACAAGCATTGGCATGTATACATTTGGCATAGCAGCGGCATTTACGTCCGATTATTACAGCTTCATGTTTGCACGCTTTCTTCTTGCTATTGTGAGTTGTGTGTGTGTGTACCTCTTTAATTCTACCACAACATTTTCACATTAAACCTTAAAACTCTCTTAGATTTGCTCATTTAGAATCTAAGGAAGAGAGATCAAAGATGAACCTTTGTTCACTCCCCTGCAGAAGTTTCTCTGTGGAATATTAATGCTCCCTGTTTACAATGGAACTCATTAAAATGAAAAATTGTTGCTTGCGAGGCAGAAACTTTTTGTTTCTATGCCTCGCACATGATCCATATTCCACAATCACTTTATTTTATTTCTGAGCAATTAATTATAGTGGTCTAGTCAGGCCCCTTATATGAGCCAAACAGATGGTGAAGGTGTATTGTGAGGAAAGTCATTTGTATAATGGGCAGTAAGAATGAAAACAAGAAGGCATTAAGCCTGTCTGTTATGAGGAACCGAGGAATCTAATGGAAAGGGCATGCTTTTGAATGCATCTTTGTCAAATATTGGCTTCTTAGCTGGGTAACCTTGGAAAAACCTGTTATCCTTGTTGAGCTTTCGTTTCTAAACTGTAAACTGTAGAAAATAATACCTGCCTCATGGGGTTGTTATCAAGGTTCAGTGACATTAAACATCTGCAGTTCGACATCTGGCATGTATTAACAGTGAGGCACTTGGTACAATGGTGACTGTGACAGAGGACATTGCATCCTCACTTGGTGAGGCTTTCACACAGGTTCCAAGCTTCCAAACAGCAGCAGCAGTGATTCTGTGTGAAGGTTACTGATCAAGGACAATGGCATGAGGTTTTTAATCTGTGGGATGAGTTTGTGATCTTGCTGAGAACAGTCAAGGGTGCTCTTCCCCTCTCGCCAGCATGGATGATGGAAGGTTCCAGAGAGGAGCCAAGGATTACAGTCTCAGCAGAGAGGTCACTGTATGTCCTCAGAGAACAAGGTGTATGGTCAGGTTTGGAATCTTCACTGATGCTGGAGACTGTTCCTAAGCAGCCACACAGGTGACCAAGGTTTAAAATTTTTTTTAAAAGAATTAAAGATGTTGCACCTAAAAAAAACCCAAAACACTAAATATCTATATTTATTTATTTAGGAATATAAAACATTTTTAATATGATAGATAATAACCAGCTGTTTTGTCTCCACTGAGGACAGAATAAGAGGAAATGGCTCTGTGACTACAAAGTGAGATTTGATAAGAGACCTTCTGGTAGGAATGGTAGTTCAATAGAGACACAACTATCTGGACAGAATGCAGATCTCCTGTTGGAAGACTTCAGAGGGAGATTCTGAAAATATCTGTTTCCATCTTGCAAAATACCATGTGTCAGTTTCCAGAGCTAAGAAAATGAGACAGCCGCCTATAGGACACATCTGTAAAATGTGGCCTTAATTTTCTGCAGCTCTTTTCTTTGATTTTCATGGAAAATGTCTTTGTGGTAGACTTTTGAGAAAGGAAGATACAGGCAGATTCATGTACTCGACACATTTATGGATCTCCCTACAGAGTGGAATACTAAGTAAGTCAGACCAGGCTGTTTCAATATCCCTACCGTGTAGTGGGAAGAAGACAAGACATTGATGGGCTGTCTTCAGAAGAAATACAGTGTTGACAGTGGTGCAGGTGGGTGGGGAGTCTGTAGCATCAGGGGCTTTTTAGTTCTTAGGGAAGGGTGAGAGAAGAACAGAGGGAGCAGCAAGTGAGAAGGCCCTGAGATTAGAAGGAATTGAAGGTCAGGAGGTCTGGAGAATGGAGAGGAGGTGACATACATAGATGGTGTTGAAGGGGAGAGAAATGCTAGGGCAGAGCCCTGTAGGATGATAAAGTGTTTGCTTGATGTCGTCAAGCAATGGAAAACCACTGGAGGGATTCAGGCAAGGAGAAGTGGCCATTCTGGCTGCTATGTGGGAGGGTAGAGGTGAGGAATCGTGTGTTATCAGTGGAGGTGACAGTTATACAGGGATCAAGGAGCCCTTTGGAATTATTTAGGCAGTTGTACGGATAGTCTGAACCCAGTGACAGATACTTCCAAGTGGACTCGGAATTAGCATTGAAAAAAAATGTGTTGGGGACTGATGTGACAGCGTCACTTAATGGGGAAATTTGTAGTATTTGAAGGTTATTATATACCCTTTCTTTGTTCGCCATGACAGCAGCAAACATTTACCAAACAACTAGATTCTTGGATGCAGGAGTCCTTGTTATTAGGGTTCATTGTTTAAGTCTTGCAATTACAAGGCTGTGTGGAGAAATAAAAGCTGTTGTCACAAAAGTATTAAACTTACTGTTAATATAGTAGTCCCTATAGAGCACCTCCATGCTTACAAGTATCAGTCTTCTCAGCACAAGAACTTGCTTCTGGGCTGGCATCTTTGAAGCTCTCTGATACAAGGTGAAATTGCAGATTTTACCAAGGAGCATGTTTAGAAAAAGTCTTTGAAAGCAATGGGAGGAAAATACCTGAATCCTACCTAAATCCCTTGACCGATTGTAATCTGACAGGGATAAAAAAACACCAGTTGACTTTTGTAGAAATTAACTTTTCATTGATAATGACATTATGAGCTTTCAAAAGGGTATAATTCAAATATCAAAGGATTAAGAGAGGCCTTTGGGAAAATCGGTGGAGCTCTGGAATAATTTTGCAAAAATTAACTTTATGTTTTGTTATATAAAAGTCAATTGTGAAATAATTCTACAGAAAAAATACTAATTCTTTCACTCCCCCCACCCCCATAAAAATAAAATCCTTTATTTGATTTATTCTTTGTTTATTTCAAGAATGATCATCACATATTGCTATTATAATCTAAATTTTGTTAAATTAAAGATAGGCCTATTTTCAACATAAAGGTTCCCCCCCCGCCACTTTTTTATTGTTGTAAAACACAACATTAAACTTACCGTCTTAACTATTTTTAAGTGTACAATTTAGTGATGTTGGGTACATTCATGTTGTCTTACAACCATTACCACCATTCATCTCCAGAACTCTTTCATCTTGCAAAATTGGAACTCCGTATCCATTAAACAATAGCTCTCCATTTTCTCTCCACCACCAGCCCCTAACATCCACCATTCTACTTTCTGTCTCTATGAATTTGACTAAGTTAATTAGGTACCTCATATAAATGCAATCATACAGTATTTATCTTTTTATGATTGGCTTATTTCACTTAGCATAATGTTCTCAAAGTTCATTTGTGTAGCTTATGTCAGAATATCCTTCCCCCTTTCTTTTTTTAAGACTGACTAATGTTTCATTATATGTATATACCACATTTTGCTTCTCTAGTCATCTGCCAACGAATTCTTGGGTTGTTTTCACATTTTAGCTGTTGTGCATAATGCTGTTATGAGCATGGATGTACAAATATCTCTTTGAGACCTTACTTTCTATTCTTTTGGGTATAGATCCAAAGTAGGATTGCTAGATCATATGGTACTTCTATTTTTAATTTTTCTGAGGAAATACCTATTTTCCTTAGTGGCTGTACTATTTTACATTCTCACCAACAGTGAACAAGGGTTCCTTTTAGGAGTGATGCTTTTTTGATAATAACCATTCTAACGTTATGAGTTAGTATCACGTTGTGATTTTGATTTGCAATTCCCTAATGATCAGTGATGTTGAGCATCTTTTCATGTGCTTATTGGCCATTCATTTAACTTCTTTGGAGAAATTCAAGTTCTTTGCTCATTTTTGAATTGGATTGTTTGTTGAATTTTAAGAGTGCTGTATATATTCCGGATAATAATCTTTTATCAGATATATGGTTTGCAATATCTCAGTCTGTAGATTGCCTTTTTTACTCTGGTAATAGTGAGTGTCTTTTGATGCACAGAAGTTTTAAATTTTTGTGAAGTCTTAGTTTGTCTATTTTTTTCTTTGTTGCCTGTCAAAATAAAGTTTTAGTTAAATATTTTTTTTTCCATGAGTTACCATATGTTTTTGTCCCTATTTAAAATTTGGGATTTAATAATAAGGACCTTCTGCATATAGAGAGATTGATATGCACACTTACAAGGAACTGAGAAGTAAATTCACACGATAAGGGGATATTTAAATGAAACAAAAGGCATTGTCTGACATCTGTTCATATACAACCTCTCACATTTTGCCATTGTGGGTGGAGATGGCAGGGGGAGATGAAAGGACCCATTTAAAGAAGAAGAATGGATCGGATTAAATGCCCTTTCATAAATATGATATGGGTTTCAGAAAGTAATTCTTTATCATTTTCTTTCTTGCCTATGTGTGATTTGCAGAGATTAGGCCCTTCAGTAGTTAAAAATGTGACCTTAAATCTGGACCACCTCCCCCTTTATTTTTCAGGCTGCAAGTGGCTACCTCGTGGTGGTGTTTGTCTATGTGACAGAATTTATCGGCTTGAAGGCTCGGACGTGGGCATCCATCCAAGTGCATTCCTTTTTTGCTATTGGAACGATGATAGTGGCTTTGACAGCCTACCTGGTCAGGACCTGGTGGATCTATCAGATAATCCTCTCCACAGTGACTCTCCCCTTTATCTTGTTCTGTTGGATGCTTCCAGAGACACCTTTTTGGCTTCTCTCAGAGGGAAGATATAAGGAAGCACAAAAATTAGTTGATCAGATGGCCAAGTGGAATAGGGCGAGCACCTGTAAACTGTCAGAGCTTTTATCACTGGATCTGTACGATCCTGCTGGTGATAAGTCTTCCGAAGTTAATCAGTCCAACCTATTAGATCTGTTTCATGACTGGAAAATTGGAACAAGGACACTTATTGTTTGGCTGATTTGGTTCACGGGGTGTTTGGGATTCTATTCCTTCTCTTTGAATTCTGTGCATTTAGGAGGCAATGAATATTTGAATGTCTTTCTCATGGGTAAGTAGTTCAATTATATTTCACTGTAACAATGAAGTGCTATTTCTACTGTGTTTTTAATTGTCTTTTTTTTCTTCTACCAGGAACAGTACTGCCAACTATATTATTATGGTCTCTTTTAGTGTTATTAAGCTAGAACACATGTATATGTTTTCTTTTAGACACTGTGAGCAGTCAGAGGCATTTTGTCCCTCCTTTCTTTTCTGCATCTTCTGCTTGCTTTCTTCCTTTAAGCCCACCCCCATCTCAGAACCCTCTTTCAGAGCTAACTCCTCTAACATTTGGCTTTGTGCCCTTTCGGACGTCTTTCTGTGCATTTCCATATATTTGTGCAGATAAACGTTTTCTATTTTAACTTAAATGGATTTTTTCACTACATATCGTTCTTTGCAAGTTGTTTTCCTTTTAAAATGAAATATGTCATGGAGCTCTTCTAGTTGCTTTCTTTCTTTAAATGTTGTTACTGTAAAAGCTTTAGTCAGTAAACTAACTTAAACACATGTGTCTCTAATTTACGTAGTCATACTTCTTTCATTTCCATGGCAGATTAAAATTGGCTTCAGATATTGCTATGAAAGCTTGAGGTGTGACTCCTAAGGTAGACTCAATTCATATAAAACATGAGAGGAATAGTAGGAATCTACATTTGTTCATCTACTCTGAACTCCTGGTAATGTCCCCCTATGCTGCCTGTGTTTTGATAGTATCCTCAGAAAAATCTTGCTTTAAAATTTTTATACATAGCTATCATCCCTTCTCATTAATGTGCTCTGATGATACATCTATTTTTGTTTTTTAGAACTCAGCAGGAATTATGAAAGAAATGATTTTAAGAAAAAAACTTTACTCTCTTTTTGGGAAAACCACTAAGTTTATAGAAAGAGCCTTTCTATATGTCAATTTGAGAAATGATGCAGCATTTCTAGAACAGAGCCATAAATTGTAGGAGAATGGAGTGGGGATGGTGTGACCTGGAGAAGCTTAGGAAAGTTGTAGTGTTAGGTCTTTTTGATATGGTTTCTTACTTTTGATGGAGATATAAATTCTCAAGAAATCGGTCAATTGCATAGCTTTAAAAATGTTTCCAAGGTAAATGTACATGATTTTATATTCTCGGCTGTCTTGGATTTTTCATGTTATTACCGTTCCCAGTAGTCCTCTTGCTGACGATTCTAATCAATACTTCCACGCTGTCACATTTTGAGTACGTTTTCATCTCCTGAGATGGTTCATGTCTGGTAGGAATTTCAGCTCTGGTTTTGTGCCACTTGAAGGGGATACATGCTTCAGTAAATAGGAGCGGAATGGGGTCTGAATGATTCGAGAGATCATATATTATAAAAAATGAAGAAAACAATGGCCCATTGTCCTAATCCCGGAAGGGTTGGGTCTCATGGCTTGCTCCATTTCCACTCCCGATGTAGTCAAGCCAAAAATGAGATGTAGTGTCAGTATCCTGAAGCAACAGCTCAAGAAAAAGCAGTATAGTCTACGTTCCCTATGTCTTTGGCTGTTTCACAGTTGCTGCTCAGCTTTGCTGGACTCCAGGAGGTTGGTTGGTGGCTTTGCCCACAGTCCTGGGAGTCAAACACAGAAGGAGGCAATGAGGAAGGAGGCCTCTGCTAGTCCCTGAGCTGTCACTTATTTGGCTCAAATCATTTACTTTTAGTTGTCAAGTGGTGATAATAGTCCATGCCTATGCTCATGAGGCTCTTTTGAAGACCACTGTCTTATTTGATTTTGAAAAGTGCTTGATAAGCTCTAAAAAAAAAAGAAAGAAAGAAGGAAAGAAAGAAAGAAAGAAAGAAAAAAACAATAATAGATATACCTACTGACCTGGCCAAGAAGCATGGACCTTACACAGGGTCTGTGAGAGGGAGGTTTTTCCTCCAGAGCTGTTTAATTTTCCCATTAATGAAAGAGAGAGAAAGATGTCTCTTAAATGGGACTCGGAATGTTGTTGTTGTTGTTATTAGTTGCCTTTGCTGAGCCAGTTTTTTCCTGAACAGCCGCAACTGAGTTTAATTTCTGATGCATTACTAAGAATGTTCACTCAGAAAATACTTGTCCCCTGTGATGTATCCAGAGGCTATGGGAGACCTATAGTTGCAGACCTGCCTCTGCAGGTGCTTGTAACCTTCTGTAGCTGAGTGGACAAATGCACATCATTCCTTAAAAGGCAGTGGTGGGTGGTGTCCTGAGATTAGAAAAGCTGCAGAGGGGAGATGTTGGGTGGACTCAGTTTTGCTGAGAGATCTTGCTTCCTTCCTGTTTGGTTCTGGCTGATAGATAATAAAGCTTATTTTGTTCTGGCGCTACAATTCAAACTTTGGTTCTTCAAAGGAAGGAAAGTGGGAAGGGCTTTTATGTCAATTAGTGAGTCAGCTCTTTAGTGTTTGTCATGGGGGGAGTAAAATGAAGTGCAAAACAAAGTCCCTGTTCCATAGGTGATTCATATTAGATTTTGAAATATTTGCTTTTTAGGTTTAAAATTCATCAAGCAGTTATCATTATTAGTTTATGTACTTAGCTGACACTGAATTTTCCACTTTAGTTTCTTAAGTTACTGATATAAAAATTTCCCCCTAGTTTTGTCAAGCACAAGAAACCGAAGATCAGACATTATCAAGGTTGTCTATTAATTTGCTTATTTATTCATTCAACAGGCCTGTCCTCCAGGTCCCTTGCTGGGTCCTGAGGGGCTTACCACTTAGTAGGAGATCAGATTTCTAGGACAGGTGATAAATGCTGGCCGGGATTGTGTGAGCATTAGCTCATTTCACAGGCAGTATCTCCAGAGAGCTTAGAAGTGGTAGGGCTTGCTGCATCTCAGGCAGTGGTTGGATAGTTCTTAGAGGACCTGAAAGCAGGGATGTGGCTGATCATTCCTTTGGGGAAAGGATTAGAAGGTGAGGTCCCCTTGTACAGTTGGACACCATGGCTTATGGGGGCCCTTTTGCTCAATGACAGGTGCTGTGGAAATTCCTGCCTACATCTTCGTGTGCTTGGGGATGAACACTATGGGGAGAAGAAATGTTCTGATGCTTTCGCTTTTCGCAAATGCACTTTTCTGTGGTATAATTATGGTGATCCCCAAGGTGAGTTATTTTGTGTTTTATTTAGGGAATGGTTAGTGATACAGTTTGGTGGGAGAATTTTTAGCTTGTTACAGTAAGTATGAAGATCAGTTCAGACATGTGAAAAGAGTATATACATAATATTTAAAAATATGTTCTCGTCTTAAAAAAACATTCTCTGTTATACAAGTCGCATATGTTCATTGTAGAAAATTTAAGGAAAAAAGAAATACTAAAAAATATGCTCATAATCTCACTTTCCAGAGATGGCCAGTGTTATATTTTATAAACACAATAATCTTGCGTGAGGAAAGTAGATCATGCTCTCCAAACATTCATCCATTTATTTATTCATTCAACAAAAATCTATCCAGCATCTTTTATGTTCCAGATGCTGTTCTACAAAGGGTGGTCAAGAAATTTGCTGAATGGGGAGTTATTAGAGGTGGGAGTATTAGTGTACACAGTTTGATTGTGTGACTTATTATTAGTATATGTGCCAAATTTCTGCCTACTTGCATCCAATGGTCTTTCAGATATTGCTGAAGAAGCATGTCAAACATGAAGATAACTCTAAGTTTGGGTAAATAAGTATTTTGTGCCATCATGAAGTTCCTTACAAAACAAGGGAAAACAACTCACACCATTTTGGAAGAGGTGTTAGTGGTTTACAGGGACTGTTGCCCTGGGAAATCCATGGTTTACAAGTGGAATAGCCTTTTCAAGTAAGGCAGAGAGTTGATTGAAAACGACCTCTGTCCAGGATGCCCTGTTGAGGCCACTTCTTCAGACATTGTCAAAAAAGTTAAAAATCTGTTGTGGAAGATGCCAGACAGAATAAAAAGCAGCTTGCAGAAATGGTTGTAGTATCACCTACAAACATTTTGAATGTTCTCCATCAGCATCTAAGGATGTCAAAAGTCAGTGCAAGATGGGCACTCAGAATGCTCATGCTGCTTCAAAAACAACAGCGCGTTGAGTGTTCACAACAGTTTTTGGACTTGTGCAGAGACAACAAAGATGAAATTTTGAATGATTGTCACTGGAGATGAAACTTGGGTTCATCATTTTGAGCCTGAGTCAAAGCAGGAGTCCAGGCAGTGGCATGAATAGGGCACACCACCTCTTAAGAAATTCAAGTTTTCTCCATTGGCTGGAAAAATCACGGCTACTGTTTTTTGGGGGGACACGGAGGGTATCCTGCTGATTGATTACAAGGATAAGAGTGTCACAATAACTGGAAAGTACCATTCCAGTCTGATGAAACAGTTAAAAGAATCTGTGAAGAAGAAAAGAAGAGGAAAATGGACCAAAGGGGTGCTGCTTTTGCACGCCAACACGCCCATGCACAAGAGCAGTGTTGTTGGCTACTCTTCACGACTGTGGCTTCCAAATGTTAAACCACCCTCCCTACAATCCAGACCTGGCTTTGTCTGATTATGATTTGTTCCCAAATATGAAAAAAATAGCTTCAAGGGAAGACATTTACAGATGACGAAGAAGCTAAAGCTGCAATTTGAGCGCAAAAACAAAACTTTTTTTTTTTTTGAGGGTATAAGTGAATTTATTGAAAGATCTGAAAAGTGCATTAGGGTTAAGGGTGAATATATTGAAAAGAGAAAATAATAAGTAGGTTTTTACCCTTCTTTTCCTTCATTCTGCAAATATCTTGACCACCCCTTGTAGGTGCTGAAGACACAGTGAGTCAAGATTCTGTAAGTGTAACAAAAAACAGGACGAGGAATAGAGAATGACTGTGTATGAGGGGGCACATGTGTATATACTCTTTATTCTGTCTAGGGTGACCAAGGACCGTGAGCCTCTCAGAGAAGCTGATGCTTGATCAGAAATCTGAAGGAGGGAGGGATCCATGGAAACATGGCTAAAGGATATAATGAGTCTTATACTCCTATTTAAATAGTCTTGTTTTTCATCATGGTAGGTTAGTAGTTTCCAATTTCTAGGACGCATAAATCCCCTGAGGATCTTGTTTTTAAAAATGCTGTTTCTTAGTGAGAAACACTGCTATAAAGTACTGAAATGGCTTTCACATTCCTATATTTTGGCAAACTGTAGAATGCTCTTGCATCCGGAAGTGTTCTTCCTGCCCCCCATCCCCTCGCCAAGTGTTGTCATAACCTGTATTTTCACTCTCTATTTGGAAAATATGTTCACTGTAGCAATACTTTAAAATATTTTATATAATTTTCTCCAGTGCTTATATAATCGTTAAGCAATAATATCTCATCATTTAGAGCAGGGCATTTAAAGTTTTGTGCATTGTTCGAATTTTAATTTAAGCTAACCAGTGACTTTCTTTATAGTAACATTTTGCTTATTAGGGTTGGTGAATCAGATGTTTTTTACAACTAAAATTGCCAGATAATTCACCCCGATGGTAATGCCAACACCATACAAAAAATTGTATGGAATTTTTTCAACACATATTGAATTCATTCAACACATATTGTCTACAATAGTAATTAAGATGACAAGATGACACTAGCTGTTTTAATAGAGGCATCCCCAAATCAGTGACTTCACATCAGAGACATTCATTTCTCGTTTACAGAAGAGTCTGGAGTGGGTGTACCTGGTTGGTGGCGTTGGGCGTGGGAAAGGAGTGTTTGGCTCCATGGAATCATTTGGGGACTCAGGTTAATGGGGGCTCTGTGGTCCTCAACGCATGAACTCCAAGGTCACCTGGGTCTCAACACCAAGCCAGCACGTGAGGGGAAGAGAAGAGATGGGATATGGAGGTCTTTGTGTGTCACTGCTGCAGGGGGGACACATTAGGGAAGCAGTCACTAAATTGAAGGCCAGAGAGGCTTAGCTGCTGAGGAATGCATCAGCCTGAGGCCGGGTCGAGAGTCTGCTCCTAGTTCAGTCATCACTTTCAAATTGTTTTCTGAAGATATTTGATAAGCCATGGGATTACTGCTGCAGAGGACACACTTTGTGTTTATGGCTCATTGATTTATTCTGCTGGGTCACTTCCAGGAGAAGTGGGTCAGTTATTGGTGGGACCAGCATGTCCAGGAGTACTTATTTCAAAATAGTCTTCCCAAGAGGTAGTTTTTTTCTTACTTGGTAATTTGAACTCTCCAAGGCGGTGGGAGAGGCACCATAAAACTTTCCACTCAATTTCATAAAGATGGAAAGCTTTTGAGACCACGAGTAGAGTTTACAAAGTAATAAATTCAAACAGAAAAATACAACTCTTCATTGTTCTGAAACATACTGGAGAATTAGAATGTTTGAAGTGATGATTTTATAGGTTTTATATTTTTCTTTAAAAAATATTACTTATAGTGGTCTATTTTGCTTTTTTTGTTGTTGCAGGGTTATTATATTTGGGATATAGTGGTAACTACAGCTGGAAAATTTTTCATAGGGTCAGCATTTGGCCTCATTTACCTTTATACAGCAGAACTGTACCCAACCATGATAAGGTAAGAGTTACTTACTTTTCTGTTGTTTTCCCATTATCTTTCACTCATGTGTCATTTCATTATATTTGACCTTTGAGTATAAATGCCTTATCTTCATAGAAGTTACTGGAGCTCTGAGCTACGGGAAAGTTAGATGATGATGCTAAATCTGAATCTGAGGCTTTGTCTATACCTCATTAACAAGGATATTAAAGAAATTGTTTTGAAATAACACTTTATTATCCTAAAACCATTTTAAATCTTGAATATAATTGACTTACACTCACTGTTCATATGACTCAAGGATAATTTTCTCACTATTGGACATTGTATAAGGTGTCTTTATATAACTTTTATTTATTTATTAAAAATCTTTTTTTATTTTTCCTCATTTATTTTTATTTTTCAGTTACATTTGGCATACAACATACTGTTGGTTTCAGGTGTATAGCATAGTGCTGAGCCATTTATATAACTTACAAAATCTTTATTCTGATACACCTGGTTTCCCTCTGACACCATATATATTAATAGTTATTACAGTGTTACTGACTGTATGCCCTATGCTGCACTTTATATCCCGGTGACTATGAGTTTGTGCTTCTTGATTTATTCCCCCTTTTCACCCACCTCTCCCACCCTCCTCCTACCACCCCAATAAATCTAGTACCCATCTGACTCCACTCATAGTTATTGCATCATTATTGACTATATTCCCATGTTATATCCTGTGTCCCCATAATGTTACTTTGTAACCACCAAAATAAACTTCCCAGTCCCTTCCCCTTATTTCACTCCTTCTCCCAACCCTCCTCCCATCGGGCAACAGATCTATTGTCCCCACGGGGCACCTACTATAGTACATAAGGCTACCCAGCAACACTGGAAGACATAGCAGATCTACCTAATACATAGAAACAAGCACAGACAGGCATCTTCAAATAACTTCTAAAGAAAAGCACATTGAGATATTGCTTGACTTTAAAAAATAAGATGAACTGTCGCATTGATATAAATCTTTTGTTCTCTGAAATTTCCATTCCCTACCTTAAACAAATTCCTGATCTAGAAAACGGATGTTCCCTCAATATTAGACTGAATGAATATATACATGAGGGTCTCATCTGCATACCAGATGGAGAATGCTTTGCCCCCCCCCCTTTTTTTTTCTTGATTGATCTCGAATGATCTATGCAGACCACTGTTTTACAGAACGTGGCTCTAAACCACGAGTGAGTCTTGAAAAATTAAAGTTGTTTCCAAGCATGCTTCATTGCTTTTTTTCAGTTGGGAGGGTGGACTGGAGGCTACAGGAAGTCGTTCCATCACTCTCTGTATCATCTGTTGTTCTGCTTGCCTTCCATTGTGTGTTCTAACGCTCCTCGTGTTTTCAGGACGCAGGCCCTGGGAAGTGGCAGCATGGTGAGCCGCATGGGAAGCATCGTAGCTCCGTTCTTCATTTATTTCTCCAGCGTTTGGATCTTCCTGCCCCAGGTGTTTCATCCGTGTATAGAACCTTACTGAGAGAGCAGAGAGGCACATCGGTTCATCGCCCTACTCTATTTTCATTGATTGCAAGCAAATGTACAATTCAATGATGAGGGTGTGTAGAAACCTTATTAACAGCTCCCCAGCTGGTGTGTAGGGTGGCGGCTGCTGTTTTCTTGTTGGCCAGTTGCCTTCCAACCACCAGTGAGCTGCTCTTGAAAACTTCACCTGCCAGAGAAGGGCTCCCCTCCTACATCCTGAAGCTGGGTCCACGCAGGGAGAGCTGTGGGGTCTGTAGTCTGTCTGCCTCCACCACCTGCCCTGTCCCAGCCTATGTTCTTCCACCTGGACCTGCAGACTGCTGCCCTACCCTGCACCCCCAGTCCCCGCCCTCTGCCTTCCCGAGGTGAGCCTGTGGGGCTCAGAGAATTCTAGAGGCTGCCTGCTCCTTAAAGGAGTCGGCGGTGTCCGACGGAGAGGTTTGGGGATCTGTGGTGTCCAGATGGAACAAAAAGCCCTTTTCCTTCTGGCTCTGGGTGTGTGGGCTGTTTGCCTGGGTAGGAAGAGTGAAAGCAGTTATGTTCAGTTAGCAGCTTTCCTCATGTAGGGGTCGAGAGGTTGGGGAAGCTTGTGGGGTTTAGCGAGACCCTCTGGTCAGGAGGAAGGTGGGAGACGGGGAGACGTGAGGCGGTGGGGCCCAGGCGCTGGGTCTGCCAGCCCTTTGCTCCCTTTCCAAGCCGCCTCGCCCAGGCTTCTTTGCTGTCCGCCACTTGCTCTCGGCTGTTCCCCTCGGCCTCCTTCAGTGCTCCGCTTTCTGTTTCCGATGCCCCTCACTTAAATAGACTCATTCTCCAAGAGCCGTGCTGGCTCCCTTGTCTCATCCCTGCATAGACAGCCCCTCCTGAGTCTCTTCCACATTGCAAATCCATGTTTCCACCAGCCTCGTGAGTTTTTCTCCTTGCATGTCTAACAACTAATTCACTGTGTCTTAAACCAAGCTGGCTGGTGACTTAAATGTCCTCCTCCTCTGTCTCCCACTTTGGGTTAGGAAGTCAGTGCTCTCCAACATGCCACCTGAGCATCAGCTTTTTATTTGCCATGTTCTTCTTTTTCCCTTCTCCTCCCAATCCAGGACACTAAATCCTCCCTTTCTCTATCAACACCGCCCCACATTGCCTGCTTCCGGCCCAGTTCCTCCCGCATCCTCTTTTCCCTGAACCCTGCCCCTTCACCCCATCGGAATAGTTTGCTGAGCCATAGCCCTGCTCCAGCTGTCCCCTTACCTTTAGAATAAAATCCACTCTACCTAATTCAGTTCAAGTCTTTTCCAGATTACACCACCGCCCACCTTCCCCGGTGTGTGTTGGTTTTTCACACCTGCCCCTCTATTGGAATGTCCCCTCTGTAGAGAGCGCTTTCTCCTACCCCCTAAACCAGGATCACCATGGAGGAGGAGAGGCTTCTGGGGCGTGAGCAGTGCTTTCTTGTGGGTGATCAAGACCATGATAGTTTTGCTTTATGATTATTTCTTAAGCTATGCCTCTTTTGTGTGTGTGTGTGTGTGTTTTTAATGCTTAAATCAGATTTTATGATAGATGGACATACACTTTTGTTTGTTTGTTTGTTTTTGGAGAGGCCCATCCAAGAACTGTTAGGACTCAAATGTCTCAGAAGCTTTCACTCCATCTGGGAAGGAGCCTTGAAGGGCTCCTAGAATTAAGACAGTGATTGCTTCCCAGGACATCCATAAAGTCCAGGGCTGTTCACACAGCATGGCCCCTCTTACGGCATCTCCCTAGGCCTCGTGGAGACCGGCTACCTCACGAGGATCTTCTGGATGAGAATGTCCAGGAGCTTTGGTGGCCAGGACTCCACAGCTGGGGAAACAAGACCACAGCTGGCAGCTTCTGCCTCGTTCCCAGTCAGTCCTCCAGCATCGCCTGTTCTGGACGACTGGCAGGAGGTCA
This sequence comes from Craseonycteris thonglongyai, assembly GCA_004027555.1. Taxonomy (NCBI): domain Eukaryota; kingdom Metazoa; phylum Chordata; class Mammalia; order Chiroptera; family Craseonycteridae; genus Craseonycteris; species Craseonycteris thonglongyai. The sequence goes on along the minus strand of PVKE010008246.1, from coordinate 33,337 downwards.
AACCCTCTGAGAGTTTTGATGAGGGGTCCCCATGCTTCTCTACGAAGGCCAGTCAGATCCAATAACTCCCCTCCCCATGTCTGCACGCCATTGGTGTATGCCCGCTTCACAGCCCACCGTCATGGTCTGGCCTCATTATTTGCATATATGTATGTTTTTGTCCCCCTAGTTTAAACTCTTGAACTCTTACAGGATAGGACTTTTTGTATCTGCACCGTTGGGCCAGCAAAGCATTTCTTCACTTTGTGTGCCACTCCTGTTATAATTTGCTCAATAATTTAAATCAAATAGACTGGTTTTCTAAATTTAGCTTTGCCTTAAACAATAATTATAATGGTGAAATCCTGGGTCTTATACCAGTAATATTTTTTTCTAAAATACACTAACAGAATCTCACAAGTATGATACTGAAGCCAAATGTCTGATGCTTCCTAAAATCATCTTACACACATAGGTAGTGTCCCTCTGTTCTTGGGACAGCACTGGCTTGGCATGGGTGTTTCTCTTATATCCCAGAACAGGCTCTCAGCCAAGCTTGTTTAACTGGGGGGCTGGGATGTCAGCCTCTTTCATGGCCTGACCTTGAGGTTGAGAAATGACATGCGCTGTCTGGCCTGCACAGGGAGGTGTTTCTGGAGATTTCACCACCCATTTTAGGCTTTGGACTTTTCCAGAAGTATCTCCTTTGTGCTAGCACTTGATGCTGCTCATTAAATAAATAAAAGGTAAAAATAGGAAAGGTGACTTTTTAAAACATTAAGCTGAGACACACAAAAGAAGATCGATAAATCTAAATAAGCAAACTGCTATAAATTTACTAAAACCACATGAAAGATTTTTTAAAGGACATCTGTGAGGGTCAGTTAAGAACTATGGAGTTAAAAAGGCCTTTTCATTTTATTTAACAGGCACTTACATAGTGCTTGCTATGTGACAAGCTCTGTTTTAGGTGCTTTACAAAAATTAGTCTTCATGGAATGCAGATGCTGTTTATTGCTCCTTCTGTTTTACAGATGCGGAGACATTACATAGTCATTGTTAGCTCAAGGTCACACACCTTCAAGGCAACGAGCTTGGACAAGCCCCAGAACCATGCCTTTTACAAACTACAAACAGTAGGAAAGGGAATGCAGAGAAGCATGCTTCTCCTCCACCCTGACCTGACCTCTCCTTCCCCAGGACAGCCTGTGCCGCAGGGTCTTGTGTGTGTTTGCAGAAATATTTTGTGAACGTGCGTCCGTTTGGAGGCAGCAGATGTTGCTTGTTGTTTTTAATGAGTAAAAAAAAAACAACTATATGTATATAGATTATTCAATTTCTCATGAAGTTTATTTAAGGATGTTAAACTGCCTAGCAGGGCAGTGTCCCCACTTTGAGGAAAGGAAACCCTAATCTAGAAGATAAGTTTATATTTTCTCTTTTGAAAAGATACACATGAAAATCAGTCGTTCTGATGCTTCTATTACCAACCACTGTTTTCTAGTAATCTAAATAAAAGTGGACGTCTAAGTCACATCATTTTTGTACTCATCAGCACATTTGGCAAAGGTTCAGTGAGTGTTGCTTTTGAGCTGACCTGTGCTAGGTGCTAAGCAGCAAAGATGATAGAACAGCCTCTGTCCCGAGAGGCGTTCAGCCTGGTGGGGAAGGCAGAAGAGCGAACCGCCACCAGCCCTAGAGATGAGGGCTGGAGTGGGGGAGACGCCGGGTTATGTGGTTACAGGAGAAGGGCCGGAGGGGAGGCTTCCTGGAGGAGGGGCCCTTTAATCGGGACCTAGAGGGGCCAGTCTAAGTAAGTCAGGTGGAGAAACAGAGAAGGGAATTCCAGGATGAGGGGACAAAAAGGCAAAGGCTTAGAGGAAAAAGCAATGCCTCTGGTTTGGGTTTGGGTGCCAACATGATTGCTGTCACCCAGGATGGGTTGTTGGAGTTGGGAAAGAAGTCTGGAATGATGGGCGGGGGTCTCAGAGGAGAACAAATAGCAAGAGCGTTGGGATTAAAGGTGGGTCTGAGAGGACAGGATGGAAAAGATGTATCCACAGGACCGGGTGACCAGTTGGATAGGGTGGAGGGAGGATGGGGGGTGTAGGGGTGTGTGTGTGGTGGGGGGAGCGGGGGCTGGAGGGATACAAGAATGGTTCTTGAGGCTGGAGGGAACCCAGGTGGAGGAGGACATGTGACAAGTGTGAGGCCCCTGTAGGATGGGCACCGGGGAATGCGCCCAGGAGGCAGATGCCTTTACAGGTTTGGAGCTTAGGGGACACCCCTGCGCTGGAGGTACAGACTTGAAAGTCAGCTTATAAGGAGGTGAGGAAACAGTGAGGGAAGCTGAAGATCAGAACGCTGGGAGCGTTTAAGATGTGAGGGAAGAAGGGTCCAGGGCCGGACAGGTGCAGTGGCCAGGGAGGTGGGGAGGGACCCAGGACCCCAGAGGAGGAGAGGAGGTGAGGAAGGCAGGAGAGGACGGTGGCTAAGAAAGAGCAGGACAGGAACACATCACTGGGTGTGGCAGCCAGGAGTCTGTGGCCTGGGACCAGCACCTTCTGTGGGCGCTGGGAGTGGGCCCTGCTCCACAGAGCAGGATGGAAGGGGAGCTGAGAGGGAAGCCGGGACAGCCGGGGAGAGGGTGGGCCAGACGCTGGAGTGGGTGTGGGCCAAGGTGGAGGGCCTCCCTCGCTTGTTTTAGAAGATAGCATCGGAGGATTGCTTGCCACGGGCCAGGCACCGGTTTAAGTGCCTTCCATGTGTTATTTAATGCAGTCCTTTCAACAGTCTTTGGGGGGCAGGAACTATTATTATTTCCCTTTTACAGATAAGGAAACTGAGGAGCAGAAAAGTGAAGTAACTTTCCCAAGGCCACACAGGGTAGCAGTTCCCGGGCAGAGTGGTGCCGGAGATTGGAAAAGGCTTGAGAACTTTTATTTTTACTGAGGGGAATTAGCCGGAGGAAAGGAGGTCAAAAATAGGAAGCTTGGGGAAGCCGGGATGGCTCAGTGGGCTGAGCGCTCACTTTGCAGCGCCGGGGACCGAGGATCGAATCCCGGCCCCGGCCCGTGTGGACCCATATGCTGAGCTGGGAGCTCCCCCAGTTCAGTTCTCTCTCCGTCTCTGTCTCTGTATCTCTCTCTCTCTCTCTCTCTCTCTCTCTCTCTCTCTCTGTCAAAAATAAATAAATAAATAAATAAATATTAAAAAAAAAAAAATAGGAAGCTGGCTGCAGGAGGGAGACCATGAGGAGGAGGAGGTGAGAGGCAGGGGGATCTGTCCCCGTGAGGGAGAGGTGGAGCAGGGGCATTGTTGGGATGTGAGGGGTGGAGGGAGCTGGCCAGGGTGGCAGGAGACCACGTCTTCTGTTGAGCATCACAGGGGAGAATGGAGGCTTATGAGTTTATTTATTTCCTGACCATTCTTGCCACGAACTTAAAAAGAAAAACCCAGCCCTGTCTTGGATCTTCGACTAGATTCTCTTTCTTGTTTAAACTTATTCAGTGTTTTCCAGACCCTGACACAGGGCTCCTCTGGGTTTTGTACATCAGCAGCTCTTCCCGCTGTGGCCCATGACAACAGAAAACATCTTTAAATGTCCCTTGGCATGTCACTATAAATTCTGCTGCTGCTTTGAGGCTTACTCATGACTTTTCTAAGAATTAGCTTGCCGGCATTGTGCAAAACAAAAAGCTGACTTTCTGTAATAGCTCACATCTGTTACAGACGTGGCCTTGGGTCATGTCATATGTGTTTCATGCTTCTCATCCTCAGGAGCTTAAGAGCACCAGGTATGTGCTTTTATCAGAAAAACCAGTATTAAGCTGTTTTTATGGGCTCTTCCTGGGCAGTGTTTTTTTGCTAGAGGAATTTAAATTATGTAAAGGTGAACACTATTTTTAAGGACTGTATAGAAATTTAGTTCTAAAATCCACCCAACATCTTCATACTGATCAATAGAGAACAGAAATGTAGACTTTAATTTCTAATGTGATTTGAATTTTTAAAGGCACACACCTTGGTACTAGTTTAAAGATTTATTTTGATTGTTTTTGACAGAGAGAAAGAGAGAGACAGACAGACAGACAGAGACAGAGACAGAGGGAAGGGGGAGGGCCCAGACTAGTCTCCATAGTTGCACATCATTGGTTTTCTACATAGTTTCATTCCACAGGTGGGCTCAGGGCTGTGCAGGACAAGAACCAGACTGGGGTTTTGCCCCAGTGAGAACTGAACTGAGGGCACGCCCCAGTTCAGCATATGGGTTTCATGGGCCAGGGCCCGGATTCAATCCTTGGACCCACAGGCTGGGGCTGGGATTGGATCCCTGGACCCCAGGGCTACAAGATGAGTGCTCAACCTGCTGAGCCATCCTGGCATCCCCCTTGGTGCTGGTTTAAAAGGATGCCTTTTATGTGTCAAAATCTGGAAAGTAAAGACATACTGCATTTTTATAGAAAATCAGATGGACATCCCCCGCTGTCTAAAGTAGCAATTAATTTTCATTGCCCTTGTTTTGTTTCCCTTAAATGCTTTGTGTTTTGTTTCGTTGAAATATTCGTTTGTGCAGGCATGTATGCACTTATTCATTCCCCATCATTGACTGCGTGCTGATAGCACGCTGATTTGGGCGAAGGGGCAGGGACAGGGTTGACTAAGACAGTCCCTGACCATCCAGGCCCAACCCCAGGCGAAGTTGCCACACTTCTCCACAAGACTTTGGGGTCCCAGAAGGTGGGCAGGGCCTTTTTCCTCTGTGTAGCTCCTAAAGGACAATGCCAACAAGAGTAATACTGAATGCAGTAACTGGGATTTGTGAGCGGTGCTCCATTGCAGTTCATGAAGGAATTAATGAAGGCTCAGACTAAGTCTAGTTAATGAGTTAAAAAAAAGCTCCCAGTCCATGCTAAGTAACCAGAGTTCTCACTGTGGAATAAAAACGACAATTGTCGTGTCAAATTCCGTTGCCCTCTGAAAAAAAGGTTTGAAGTTATTATTCTTTGCAGGCTACATTTCTCTCTTGATGTGTCACTTATTAATTTTTTAATTCCTTCTAGTTGCTTCTTGGGATTTTGGCCTTTGTCAGTGGACTGTTAACACTGCAGCTTCCAGAAACCCTCAACAAGCCTCTGACAACGACTTGGGAGGAGGCCACAAAACTGGATGTGAAACAAGATGGCCATTCAGGCAAACCATTTCCCATGACTGATAGCACTGACGCTGAAAAACAGTAGAAGTGGTTCAGTCAGGGGATTCTGGTCTCAGGGTGCCAAGTGTGTGCTATCTAGCACCTGAAATATTGTTTACTTTAATGCCTTTGTATTAGAGAAACATTATTCTCATCTCCCACGTGTCGTTTATGTGTTATTTCAAAAATAATATTTGTAAGAAACTTTTAAAACAATTTTTTTGTAAAAGAAATAAAAACCAAGATGAGAATGTTTTGGGTTTTTTTTGACTGCTTGCTTATTGCCATGAAAATATTTTTTGGTCTTTGTTCTTCTGTGTGATTGTTTCTCAACACACCTATCATCCCCTCTCACCCCTGCCCTCCCCATTCAACCCCTCCCCCCACCACACCCGAGGGAATACCTTCCTGCCACCGTCTACTATCAATCTGAAAGAGGGGGCATGTGAGAGTGTTTCTTTTGACAAAAACCCTTGAAAATTCTATTTTTGATATTCCTTCTCCTCTTATGAGAATCATAGTTCTAAATTCAAGTCTTTTTTTTTAGTAATTCCCTGTCAAAGTGTTTGCTTTATAATTTCACCATAAAAACTATAGTTATAAAAAAAGCTATCTTGCTCTCTAGCCCTCTGAATGAAGAGGGCTTGAATGTATAGACACACATCTTTATGTGTGGTCTCTTTAAGAGACACACATCTGCTATGGGCCGGGAATGAGTTTTCTAGTTTGACATTTTTACTTTTTCTAAATTTACCAAATTCATCTCCACAAGTCTCCTTCGAAGTACAGAGAAGCTGTGACATTCTAGTGCATTGTAAACTTTTAAAGTTTGCTCATCCAGGAAATGGACTTTAAGTATCATGAGATTCTTTTGCCAACATAAAAGGAAATTTAAACATTCTTGCCTTTTAAAGGAAACCATTTACAGGAAGATTTTACTCTTTTTAAGTACTAAGTTGTTTCCTCAACTTCACTTAAAACCAAACTTTGCAAACATAATTTTATATCCTGAACACTGAATATTCTGAGCAAAATTACAGCAGACATCTTCTCTGTTAAAGGAGTGCATTTCAGATAAATTTCCCACAGGTTTTGGGTGTGTCCCTTGTATGAGTTGTGCGCTCCCTCCTGTTATAGTTGCTCCTTGGTTGCTGTTTGCATGTCAGTGGGAGGGATTGACCTTCCTGTTGATTGGTTGTGAGGATGGCTGTGACTACAGTGGAGTTGCTGTTCTGCGGCTGACCTTACAGAGTCAGGATTTGCTTTAGCAGGGCTCTGGTGCCTGCCCAGACTGCCTTTGTGTGTTGTCCACGGAAGAAGCTGAGTGGTGCTCTGGCTTCATCTGCCTCCACGTTCAGCCTGTGTCCTGCCTGGGGCCACCTGGCACGAGCCACAAAGTAGTTGACAGATGGCCACCACTCATGCTGGGCTTGGAGGTGCCTGAGAGAGGCCACACCTCGAACCGAGGCCTGCTGCCCCAATGTCAAGCTTGAGGCTGCTCAGCAAGAGGTATGGGCATGCCAAGGCCAGACGCTGCTTATTTGGGGTTTGTAAACCTTTCAGAGGTTTTAGGAAAGTCTGTAGCTTGAGCCAAAACAGGCCATTTGCATGGTTTTGCCACTGGAAGCAGCTTTGGTGGGCCTGCAAGTTGGATGGGTCGGGGACTCAGGGAATGACCAGGGCAGGGAGAACGGGGTTAGCTAGGCTGATGGAGACTTGGAGAGGGCACACCTTCCTGTGCCAGCAGGCTGGGTCAGGGTGGGGGTGGGGGTGTGGGAGGGCTCGACAAAGGGACAGTGGCTTCTGCCGTAACCTCTGTCTGGGAGAAAGCTGCTCCTCCAGCACTTGCCCTGAAACCAGACAACTCAGTTCCTCCCTGTATGTCCCTGGTACCTTTTGAGTTGCTGCCCCAGTGGGGGAGCTCCGAGCAAGTGAGTCCATCAGTGAGTAAGTCCATGTGCATGCACTCTAAGAGGGACGTTTAGGACTATAGCCACCCTCTGTCTCACTCAGCCACTGTCTCCGTTGATTTTCACAGCCAGCACTTGTGGGGACTTCTCTTTCCAGTGCTGGAACCCTGGGCTGGGGACCCTGGTATGGAGCTGAAGCCCCTTGCTCCTCAGGGGAAACCTCCACAGTTGAGATACCCCTTCTGATTTTTTTTTTTTAAGATTTATTTTATTGTTTTTGACACACACACAGAGTGAGAGAGAGAAGGGGGACGGCCCAGAGCAGTCTCCCTAGACGTGCTTCATCAAGTTTCAAGCCTCCTGATTTTTAACTGCCACACAAAGGTGTGGGACCACTCTGTTCCATGTCTCCAACCCTCTTTGTGGTCTTGGCATGGATTCTTCCTATGTCCTTAGTTGTAGGGCTTTGGTTCAGTTAGAGTTCAGGTGATTCTCAATGATGGTCAACGATGATCAATGATGGTTGTTCTGTAGTTTAGTCGTAATTCTGATGTGGTCATGAACAGAGGCAAGCACAGCGTTTACCTACTCTGCCATCTTGACTGTAAATCCTAAAGAGGGCTTTTAAAACTCTTTATCAACTTCAGACCCCACAAAAACTGACTCTGCACTCACCTCCCCTGAATCCCTATTAAAAGGCAAATTGTCATGGAAGTTTATACTAAAAATATACTTTGAATGTATTGAACTGAATGGTCAGTTCTGAGGGGCTTACCTGTTCTCTTTGCCTCACCCCCATCAAATATTTACTGAAAACATACTAAATAGAAAGGGTTCATTCTGTAAACTAGCATATGTGAAGGGATTACTTAAATTCTTATAGGTGGTGAAGAGGACTATTTTCTCATTAAAGATTGTGAAGCCAAAGTCTATGTAACGGCCAACAGTGCCTGGAAGTCGTGGACGTTCGTGCCTTATCCGAACATGCCAGATGTCAGTAAGAGCTGTTTGTTTTATCTCTGAAGTCCACAGGGCACCAGTATTTACTGACAAATTCTAGTTTCCTAAGAAAATTTATTTTTCATGTTCATTTCCTACCTCCCCCTGGACTTACCTACCCTGTCAGAAATCAAACTTGAGAGATTTTTAGAGATGTTCCAGTGAGTAAGTCTTGAAAATCTTATTTTACAAGGAAGAAAGGGTTCAATGATAGACTCTGCCCCACTTCTGTGTCCCAAGACAGGGCTCGCCAATGTCTCAGAGGCTTGTGGGCCCTGAACTCCTTCTCTGCTTCCCTGTAAACCTGGCACCGTACGGTGCTGAGTCCCTGGCCCCACGAATCTGGCTTCCTTGATAATCTGAAGAATTCAAGTCCTGTTGGCTTGAGGCCCTTTATTTATGGGCAAACTAACACATTCCGAGCCACTGACAGCCATGCAGAGCAGCGCAGGAAGGGCTGGGTAGGCAGGGAGGCCCCGTACCCTGCACAGGTGAGGCTCTGGGCACCTCCAAAGCCCAAGGTCAAAGTTTCTGGGAAGTTTTTGGGGAGGAGCGTGAAGCTGAGCTTGCCAGCAGTCGCGGGGACTTTATTTCAACTCTTTGGACCTCAAACACTCACCTGTAAAGTGATACCTTAAGGTCCCGCTAGCTGGTCCTTGAGGCTCCTTTTAACGCTTATCCTCAGTGACACCCGCATCAGTTTCTCTATCAGTTTTTGGAACCATCTCTCACTAAAGTCACATCGTTACAGTTCTGTGCAGCAGAAAATAAAAGACGTATTAGCTGTAGACACACACGGCTTGCTTTCTTGGTTTCATTTCTAAATGTTTCCTTCTCATCTTCTCAGAGGCAAGTAGAGTCCTGACCTGAGCAGAGAGAAGAAGGCGCCCTCTCAGACACCTTCCATGGCTCTCGTTACATTTCAAATACAGTCCTCCATCCTTGCCAGACTTCTGGAACTTTCCACATTCGCTCTCACACAAACCTCCTTAGGTAGCCACTCACCATTTCCTCAGCTCTCTTTGAACTTCCTGACTGTGCAGCTCAGTTCAAACTGTTCTCTCTGCCCTCTTCTTTGCCCTCTGCTGCTTCTTCTTTGGAGCCCTCTTCATTTCCCATCCTCTCTCCTGGATTGGCCACTTGAGTCCACCATGTTTCCTCACAGCACCTGCAGTTAGTGCTACTTATTAGAGGAGTGTTTTATTCTGCCTTGTTTTCTTTTTCAAGGGAAAGAACATCATTTAAGAAATTCTTACATCTTTTGTAGTCCTTGCAACATATTCTGAACAGAGTGACTGCTCTGTAAATGTTTGTCGATTGATTTTATAGTAGTTGCTCAATAAAGTGTACAAGCCACCTTACAAAGAATTTTACATATTTCAACACAGCAGATATTCACAACAATTTGTAAGGGAAATCTTAGTTCAATCACAATTTTCAAATGGGGAAACTGAAACTCAGAAGTTAGGTGACTTGCTCAAGGTAAAACCGATAGATTTCCAGGTACCACATGTGTGCTTTGGTGAAGACCTTAAGCTTTGGAGGCTGACATTCAGACCGGGTTGCTATTTAGGAGACCTTGAGCCATTCTTTATTCTCTTGGAGCCTCAATTTACTCATCTATAGAATGGTGACATCAACAGTACCTTCCTCATAGGGCAGTTATGAATATAATGTCACGCATGTGCCTAGCACATGGCTAAAGCTAAATACATATTAGTTACAATATTATCATCAATATCTTGATAAACCAAACTGCTCTCCTATAAACGAGTTTGTTGACTGTAAATTGCCACACGGTAGACACTCAGCAAATATTTGAATATGTGGGCTAAAGAATCATTTGGCTTTTATCCTAGATTATCTCCTAAATAATTTTTCCAACTGGAGTCAGGGAATCATCTTAGTGATCAACACCATTATTCAGCCCCCTGCCCCCGCCCCCCCTGCCCCCCCTTGCCCCTCCCCCCGACTCCTCCCACCAGCTGAGCCAGCAGACCAGGCACCAATGGGAGACTGCAAGTAACTGAGCAGCCAAATGAGGAAACCAGGGTTGGCTTCCGCCCAGAACTCTCTGGGAGTCGGACAAGCTCGCCTGTTCTTTACCACACCTACAAATCAGCTGGAGAAATCGCAGGCTGGTGGCCAGACGGAGGGTTTGTAAGGGATGGACCTGCTCCCAGGGCTTGGCAGTCACAGCATGATGAAGCTCACAAGAGGAGGTCAAAGTCTCCTTTCTCCAGGAGAATAAGTGACAGAGACACAGGCGTATGAGCCAATGGAGAGTCAGATTGGAGTGAGTGTCCTTAATAACTTCCCCAATGGGAAGCAGTTTTGCTTTTGCTCTGTCTCTGGGCACTAGACCAACCACTCACCAGGAAAACAAGTGTTGGTGCCAGAGCCTTCTGTGGGTTTCAAGCCGCGTTTCCAGAGACAGGTACTTGAATCCTCCTGCTTGTGGCTCAGGGGTTGTTCTCCACAGCCTTTGGGAGTTTGGGGGCATGTCCTAATGGGATCAGGTGACAGTGATTGACAGGTCACTGGGCCAGGATATACCTACCTTGCCGGCTCTCTTTTCTTCTCCCCCATCTCTGGTTATTCTCAGCCATGGATTACTTTCCCCTTGAACTTAATTTATTAGAGCTACTGTATTTTGAGAAAGCTATTGGGCAGGGAGGCCGGCGTGAAATAGGAAAGCAGTAAGAGATTGCTTTCTACCTTCATGGGGTGTGTGCAGGGCTTCTCAAGTTTGTCCCCTCCTCTAGTCTGTCTCTTGCCTTGGACCCTTCCCTTTCCTCCCCTCTGCCCTGACAATCCTGTTCCTTCTTAACTAGCCAGCCCCTTGGGGAGCCATCAGATTAACTAATGGCTGAGGAGATGCATACATTGTTTAAGACACAGAAATAACGCAGAGTAAACCTCATTTGAGGACTGAAATATCAGTGCCAGAGACCTTCAGAGCTGGAGACTGCTGGGAGCTGAGCCCCACCAGGTTTGCCCTGCTCACAGCAGCAGAGGACACTGCCCCTCATCCTCCTGAGGAAAGGTGAACTTTATGTGCAGGGGGCCATGCTTTCTGTCACGTGGCCTGAAGGCCTGGCTACTGCTCACTGGACAGGGGAGAGCTGCTGCATTGGGGGCAGGCGTGTAGGTGGGGCCTGGTGCTAGGACTTGGGTAGGGATGGCAAAGACCAGCGGGGCGCATTGCATTTTCTCTCTCGGGAGTTTCGATCTGAGACCTCCAGGCAGAGTTAGCCAGTGGGGACAGAACTGGAAAGACTAGCAAGGAAGCACGGTGGACGGAGACACGGGCAGTGGAGCCGTGCTCAGTGGTGCGGGGCTGGGAGAAGGTTGAGCTCTCATCTCCAGTTTCTACACTGCGTGCCAGCCTCAGGCTGCCCAGCCCAGGCCACTGGATGCCTGCCGCCTGCATTTCCATACCAGTTCTCAGAGAAGAGCCCTCTTTATGAGATGACCTCCTTCTTGTTTACCACCCATAGGAGCTAATAAAGAATTCATGAGTTTGCAGCAGAGGGAATGGAGGCTAGGAGACCCTGGGTCACTCCCCAGGTTACAGAATCAGCACTAGGGTCCACCAGAGAATCCAGGTCCCTTACCTGAAAAGCCTGCCCTCAGTGAGTATGCTCTCAGGCATAGGGTAGGGGTGAGTGTGGGAAGGTGGGGGAGGGGAAGCAACGACAGAGGCAGGGAAGGCCGTGGGAAGAGTTGGTTCCCAGTTAGAATGAAGAGCAGGAGAGGAGATGCCAAGCTCAGTGTTCAAACTTTCTGTCACGGTATTAAAAACCAGTTCACAGACAGTAAAGCTGAATTCTCCATTGCCCGTGTGTCCTGCTGCGACAGTTCCTTGGGAGGTGTGTTGACCTTGCTTATTTCTCCAGCCTTTCCTAGGTTGTGCCCACAGGGAAAGCGGTTTAGGAAAGCGGTGGCGAATGAGTAGAAATCTCCCCAAACTCAAAGCTACTTACCTGTCACGTGTTCTAGAGGCAACTCCAAGCTGGCTTTGCATTAATGTCGACAACTTCATCTAGACTTTGTGGCCTGTTCCCTGACACTTAATGGAAAGAGAGCTCTCAGAGACCTGTCTTTATTCTAAGAGACATGCTGACGGGAAAGGTTTGGGTTTGAGAGGCCGGGCCAAGCATTGTCCCGGACAGAATAATTCCTAAAACAAGGCTGACAGTTCGCGTTTTCCCTCCTCACAGGCCATGGACGCGCTCCGGGTTGCCGTGGTGGGGGCCGGCGTGATGGGGCTCTCCACTGCTCTGTGCATTAGCAAATCGGTCCCCCGGTGCTCCATCACGGTCGTTTCAGACAAGTTCACTCCCGATACCACAAGCGACGTGGCGCCTGGAATACTCATTCCCCACGTTTATTCAGGTGAGAGGCTTTTGGTCCTCTGTCAATATCGTAGATGTTCGGTAGAACGATGTTAGTGGAATTCTGGTGACAAAGAATGAGTGTAAGTGTAATGAGTGTAAGTGTAATGTCCACTTTTAATACCGAATCGGTTCATGTGTTAGGAAAGGCTCAATGATGCTGTAAGAGAAGAATAATCTCCAAACCTTGGCAACTTAAAAAGCAAAGGCTTATTTCTTGCTCACAATATATGTTGACCTAGTGTTAGCGAGGGATCTGCTCATCACCCAGGGATCTAAGCTGATGGAGTAGCAGCTGTCTTGTGCTCAGTACCTGTGCCTGAGGGGAAGGGAGCTCTTTGGTGGTGGTGGAGACAGGGTGGGGGTGGGGGAGGTGTGTCATCTCACCTCCATAACTGAAGGGGCCGGCCAGGAAGTGACTTCTATCACTTGTGATGACAGCTCATTGACCGGTGCTAGTCACAAGCTCCCACGCTTCAGAGAGAGGGTAGGAAGTGCAACAGTACTCATGATTACAACTGGTAACTGAGTCTTTCTGTTTTAACTGGTAATGATCAAGTCAAAAATTATTTGTATATAATTGAACTAAAATTTTTCTCACTTTAAAGCCAGTAGAAAAACATTCAGCCAATATGTATTCAGGTCTAAAGATGCAAATATATATATTAAAAAAACAAAACAAAACAAAAACATGTCTATGCATCCTTTCTATTCTGTATTTTCCACATGAAACGAGAGAAGGGAAATAGCATTAAATAGAAACCAAAATCACTTTGCAGCTAATGAGGTTTATATTCACTGTGTCCACCATCTCATTTCAACTCTTTTTTTCCCCCTTAATTTTAGTTGTTTTTTTTAAAGTCAAATTTATACATGCCCTTAGTTTAAACAGTCATGTGGTTATAGGATTATTTGAAAAAGCAGCAATCGAGGCTATGAAAATTGCCCTGTATATTTAATCTGAAAACTCATGTTCTTTAGCTCAATAAGCAGTCCTGAGTTACTCAATGACTGACTCCCCGCTCCCGATTTCTCTCTCTCTCTTTCTGGAATTGCTATTACGCTGGGCCTCCTGGGCTGGCCCTCTAATCCTCTTAGCTTCCCCGCCCCTTCCTATTTCTATTTCTGTATCTTTTTAATTTACTTTCTGGGAGAGTTTTCCAATTTTGTCTTTTACCTTGCTGGTGACTTTAAAATTTTTACTACAGCATTTAAAAATATTCCAAAGTGCTTTTTTACTCTCTAAATGTTCCTTTGTTATAACACCATATTTGTGTTTCATGGTTACAATAACTTTTCTTATCTTTGTGAAGATACTAATAAAAACTTCAAAAGTTTCTTTTCCCTGCATAGTTTTGTTGTCTTCGAGTCGTGTTGTTTTTTGTTGGATGTTCTCATTTTGCATGTTGCAGGATTTTCTTGGCCATGTGGCCATCTTTAGCCATCTGCCAGCAGTTAAGAGCAGAACGCAAGACAGTGGATGGGAATTTCTGCGTGCTTGTGCGGGGCTTGTTGCCTTCAGCCCCACTGGCGTGAAATGGCGGAGTTTTGTTTTTTAGCTGGGGAACCTCTGATGTCATTATTTTAAGTCTTTCTTTTTGGGCAGGTCATGTTTGCCATAGAAGAGACTTCTAATCTCCTGGCTGGGAAGGGTGAAGGCCTGACTGGCATCGTTCTTGAAGGCATGGGGAAGAGAGGTCTGGGGTCTTAGCATCTGGTTTGCATGTGTTTCCTTAACCCTCCTCCTTTCAGTACGGCATCCCCACCTTTGCCTGTACTTGGGGTTTCCCAGTCCAGACCCCCACCCAGGGCATAAACCCATCTTTTTCCAGTATGAGGAGGGCAGAGCCTTAGTGTTGCAAGCCCAGGAATGTGACGTGATCAGAACCCACGGTGCTGACATACCACCTCAGAGCTGCCTTGCAACCTGCATAGGAGGCTGCGTGTTTGCATCATGCTAGTTCACACTGGTGCCTTACTCGTGAGCAGAGTTCTTGTGGCCATTTTCTAGTGTTCCCCCCCCCCCCCCCCCCCGCTTGCACCTGGCCTAGGTGAATGGCCAGAAAGTAGCTTGATAGTCATGGAATCATCTTCAAAGGAGGCTCATCTGAGAGTTCATCCAGACATTGGGGCTAGAGCTCATACTCGGGTCAGGTGCTTGGGGCCCTGGGTCAGGGTCCTTCTCTCTGGTGCTACTAGATAAAGACTCTGGTCTTCCCTTCAGGCTTCGTTCATAAGAGCCCTAGTGCTAAATACCTTCCGTGCTCATATGTGTCGATACCATACGGGGCCACACCAGTCCTGAGGGCTGTTGTGGGGATTAAATGGGTCAATCCATGTAAAGCATTTAGAACAGTGCCTGGGACAAAGTAAGTATGATATCAGCCATTGCTATTGTTACTGCTACCACTCTGGCTGCAATTTTCTTTTACCAGCACTTGAGCATGAATTAGGTCACCTGGCTCGCTTGGCTCACTGTTGAACTGGAATTGTTTGTTCTTTTGGGATGACTTTTGTAGTGACTACTTTGTTTTTAAGGTTTGGGGTAGAAACAGGGGGATGTATTTCAACACAGCCCCATACACTGGCCTAGATTAATGGGGTATAATCCATAGAGGTCTAATTTTGTTTTCTTTGCAGTTTATGACTTATTTTTTCCTTATTTCTGTACCAGTGGCCCCAGCCTGCAATTTTGGAATACAGTGTTGAGTTCATATGGGCACATGTTTAAAGATGACAGCACGGATTTACTCCTAAAGAAATATGTATGGACTCTAAGTTTTAAACCCTGCTGCTGAAATGCCCTCACTGGCCTGGCGGCTGTGTTTGGGGGACAGGATGAGTACAGCGGCCTGTTCACCTCTACTGTGAACTCCAGGGTGTCTCTCCAAGCAGAGCCGACTAGGCACCCTCTCTGCCTCAGTTTCTCCATTTCTTCTGGAACTGCCCCCACAGTAGCCCTTCTGATTACTATTATTCCCCAATCCCTGACCTGACCTTGGACTCTCCTTCATGACCCTTCTACAGGGATCGGACGGCCCAATATGTCACCCACAGTTGGATTTGTCTGTGCCTACATTGGACACTCTTATTTGGGGGCTTGAACCCTGACCCTCAGTTTCTCCCTGACAGGCCTGGCACCCTTCCAGAAGCTGTGTCCGGGCCCAATCTCTTGTGCTCTGGTGGACGGGCCTGGCAAATAGAGAGCACTGGTCCACAGGACATTGGCAGAGAGGGGGTGCCTGGGGTTCCCCGCACATCTCTGCTGCCCCTGGAAATGCTACTTGAAGCTGGTCCATGATTCCATGAAGCAGAGGGGGTGGAGGTAGTGGCTGGGGCTGCAGGGAGCCCTGCCCAAGGAGCTAACCTCCATAATGCAGTCCTTGCTTCCTTGAATCAGGAGGCTGAGCTCCCTGAGCTTCCCATTGGTGTGCAGTCTGTTCTCGGTCCTGGTTGACCTGGTCCCCTCAGATCTCCCCTTGTCACCCACCATGTTTTCAGCCCCCCAGAATAAAGGCCCTGGTTCTTTCTCCTAACTTCTGCTCAGGTTGGTTAGGAACGCTTTGAGGACCTATGTCCTATGCCCAGGAGCACCTGCCAATTGACTCGCATAGCAGACTTTGCCCTGATTTGTTGGTTTCCCCTTTGTGCTTAATCATATACGAATGGATGCTGACAGCGTGTGTCAACATTCAAAACGCTGGTTGTTGATATATTATCCACTACAGTGTGGTACATTATCTAAAGGTTCCTCCTGGCCTCTTTACTTTTTCCCAGTTTCTAGGAAGGAGCTTATCTGAAGCATAGTCATTATCATCATTTTCCATTCTGTCCCCCTGTGCTTTTCTCCATGATATAGAAACACCAACTCACAAGCAGAAGCAGTGGTTTAGAGAGACCTTTGACCACCTATTTGCAATCGCCAATTCTGAAGAAGCCGGAGAGGCTGGTATTCATCTGGTGTCTGGGTAAGAAAGGAAATCTGAAGTTATTTTAGAAATGAGAACGATCTTCACAGACTTCAGAGTTCAACATAAACTATTATTGAGTATCTGCTATGACCAGTGTGCTGACCTAGATGTGGGAGGATTTAGAAGAACATTTTAGAATTTACTGTAAATCTTTCAAGAAGGATAAGTTACAGTCTTAGATTTTTTTAAACAATAAACAGCCATCACAACTACCATTTTGAGTTTCCTTAGGGATTATGCAGTGATTTGCAAATACAGTTAAAAAAATAAGTCAGGTAGCCATGAGCTTTAGTTATGTGGGGATGATATGGCTGAGGGAAGCAAACAGGTATGACATTGGAATGAGTGAAGAGACCCAAAATATAGGGACATCTTATATAGTGTCCTTGGAGAATGAGATGTTCCAAAAAAAGTAAATTCTATAGTCTACTAAAGTTACTTTTTGAAATGCCACTTGAGAAAAAGTATTTTTGAAGTGGGTTATCATACTTCTATTTGATTTTTCATATCTGATTTCAGGAACACACATAATTAAACAAAAAAGTTAAAAAATAAATCCTATGTAGCATTTTTAACAGAAACTAGCACTTAAAATATGTCATCTTTCTATATCTTCCGAAACAGAGATCACTAACCATTCTATCACCTTTATGTCTTCTGATTTATGATGCAGTCTATAAGTTATCTGTGTTATCTTGTGTGATATAACACAGTCATGCCCTGCCCTTCTGTAGAGCAGAAAGATGTTTGCCTTTTGCTGAATTCTCAACCCTATTCCATCTTTTGTACTGTTTCTAAACAACAAAACAAAACAAAACTGTTCTCTCTCCTCTTTTGATTTTTTATATTGTTTTTGACAGAAAGACAGAGAGACATAGAGAGACAGAGAGAAGGGGGAGGGCCCAGAGCAGTCGCCATAGTTGTACGTCATTAGTTTTCACTCCACAGGTGGGCACAGGGCTTTGCAGGGCAAGAACCAGGCTGGGAGCCTCCTGCATGGGAGGCACACCCCGGCTGGGGGCCTCTTACATGGGGAGCAAGCCTGGGGCAGGAGCTGAACCGGGGGCCTCCCACATGGGAAGCTCGCCCCAGCGAGAACCAAACTGGGGGCACACCCCAGTTTAACATATGGGTCCACATAGGCCACAGCCAGGATACAATCCTCGCACCCTGGGGTTGCAAGATGAGCGCTCAACATGCTGAGCCATCCTGGCTTCCTTCCCTCCTCTTTTGAGATCAGACAGTCTGCTGACATTTTCTGCGGATGAACACACCTGCACCAGGCAGATCTCTACCCCTTTTCTCTCCTTGCCCTTTCTCACCATCACAAACACCGAAGCATGTTGACATCACTGATTTCCCAGAGTTCCTGTCCAAAGTAGCAACTTTCCCTTCTCTACATTCTGAAGATGGGTTGAAATAACTTTCTCCAAAGCCAGCTGATGAGCCACATAGAAAAATAGTTCTCACTTTGTTTTTGTCCAAAATTATTGTGATCCAGTCTAACTCACAAACGTTGGCTCTAATTTTTGGAAACAGCTATGTCAAAAATTCAAATATCCTTTTAAGAGCAAAACTTTGCTACCATTGAGAATATAAAAAAGAATGTACTTTAGGGTATTCTGAAAGAGAGTTCTTGATTTCTCTCACATGAATTGCTTTTATCCCATTTGCTTCCAAAACAGATTTGGATCAGTCAAGTGATAGGCAGAATGTCCCGTGCATCTTTGGCTTACATATACCGTCTTATTCATCTATTTATTCCCTCAAAACAATTTTTTTAGCATTCACCAGTATCAGGTACTGCCCTAGGTGCTAGGAATATATAAATGAACAATTTAGTACATACTGCTTGGAATATAGTAGATGCTCAATAAATACATTTTGAGTACATTTTTAAGACAGACTGACATGATTCTGCCTTCTTGTAACTAATGGGCTATAGAGAAAGTCCTAAATCTAATGAGTTTCAAGAGAGACAAGAGTTATCAAGGGAAGAATACAGGATATGATTGGAAGCATAGACCTGGGGGATGAACTTGCTCTGGGAAGTTGTGAGAAGGCCCCCAGAAAAAAAGTAACGTGACAGCAGAGACCATCTAGATGAGGGTAGGCTAGTCCGGTGATGTTGTGGAGGTGAAGGGTGCAGTGACGGGGCCCAGGACAGAGGGGCAGCATTCCAGGGAGCGAGAACAGCACATACATAGACCCGAGTTCAGGGTGCTTGTGGTGTGTTGGATGGTCTGAAAAATTCCAGGGTAATGGGAAGTCACTGAAGGGCTTTACACCATGAAGTAAGTGATAATATTTACATTTAAAAAGCATTCTGTCTGTAGTGTGAAAAACAGATTTGTGGAAAGAGAGATGATGGTGAGATAGATTAGGTATTGATAGTGTTGATAGAGAGTAGATGGCTTTGAGAACTGCTTAAGAGGAGATTTGATGGGACCTGATAGTTGATTACATGTAAGGGTGAGAGAAGAGAGAGAGTCAAGAAGGATTCCTGACTCCGGAGTTTCTGGAGTTAGGACCTGGGTGGATGGGTACTGTTTTCTGAATTGAATAAGACTGGAGAAGGGGGTAGGGGAAGCAGGCATGGTGGTTAATGGATGGGACATGGAGGTAGACGTCCAGTGGGGAGTAGGCAACATGGATCTGGATCTGGTTTTGGAACTCAGGAGAGAGAAGAGGGTTGGAGATGTAGTCTTCTGAGTGTTTGGCTTATAGATGATGGTGAAGATATGGAAGAGGGCAATCTAACCCACAGAGAAGGTGCAGAATGAGACAGCAGGAAGGCCCAGCTTGAAGTCCTGCAGCAAACATTTATACCTTCCATGGAGACTGCTTTGCATGAATTACTTAGAGATAATAAATTCCGGCATGTTAATGACCAGCTCATTAGCAACCATGTACAGCACTCAAATGATTTTCCTTGCTATTGTAGAGCACCCATGACTTGCGATGTTTAGTCCTATTGATAAAAACAACCCAACACTTACAAATCCAGACATATACCTAGCAGCTCTTGGTAACTATTACAGGCTCCTTGTTAGCAACAAATATCTTTCCAGCTGCATCCACCCCTAAGTGGGACTTAATGATAACCGGGCTCCTTCCGACAACTCTTGGCTTCTCTTATCAAGGACTAAATGTGATGACCTACAGCTTATCTCATAATTTGCACCCCTGCCTCCTGCACCCCCCACCATTGCTTGTTCCAATTTAGTTAATTTATTCAGAATTGTGGCCAACTTTAAGCTTTTGATAGTTTGCTTATAGTTTTTGTAAAGCACTTTGCAAAATAGAAAAATCTTTCCTCAAATATGCATAGCCATAAATAAATAAAGACAATCTGGGCAAGAGCTTTTTAGAAAAAGAGAATTAAATTCGAGCTTTAAAAGATGCACTGCTTTTTAAATGTCTTATTTCCCCAATCATGAACATTTTAAACGTAGCTACTGAGTTATATGAACTCAAGCGAATGGAAGAATATATCCTTTTCTCTTTATGTGTATAGATAGTTAATTTTCAGTGCTTTAGAAAATGTCACCTGGGGTTCACTAGAAATGTATTGTTTCACGAAATTTTTCTCCTAATATGTTTGAGTTGGCAGATATTTCAGAACATTCCTACCGAAGAAGCACCATTCTGGGCTGATGTGGTTCTGGGGTTTCGAAAGATGACCGAGGCTGAGCTGAAGAAATTCCCTCAACATGTGTGTGGTCAGGCTTTTACAACCCTGAAGTGCGAAAGCTCTGCCTACCTTCCCTGGTTGGAGAAAAGGTGAGTTGCAATGGCTCTTTGCTGCTTCCTCCAGCTCTCATAGCTGTAGACAACTTCATAGCTATTCATAAAATGGGGTCTGGGGATTCTCTGTGATCCCTCAAAGCTCTTGCACTGAATCTTGTTGCTCACAAATGGCGAAGGCTTTGTAAAAACAATCTGAAGACCGTGTTTGTGTCAAAGGAGTGAGTCAAATCATGCTGGTAGTAACATGTCCATCTCTCACTTCTACTGTGCACCTTAGTCCCCTCTTCGCCCTGCAGTAAAACCCACTCATAGGAATAATATCTTACTTTTCTGATCTGTAAAATTAGGTGCTTGACTCTAGTTCCTTGGATGAGAGAACTTATGATAAACTATTCTTGATTTTTTCTCATTAGTGATAAAGAAAATAACTTCATTATTGTCTTTTGTTATAAATAAGAACTCTAAAACTGAGGGTTTATCTAAATTATGTGATTGTTTTCTCACTAAGTTTAACCCAAAATACCTTGAACTTACATTTTCACTTATTTTTCAGGATTTATGTTTCCAGTTAGTTAGGAAACACATCAAGAGCATTTTTATTTGAGACACATTAATAAATCTGTCTATAGTTTTGTCTAGGAATTGTAAGCATGTTGGGAGTTGTGAAACATTAGCCCTTTCAATCTCCAAATCTACATATTTGGTAGATAAATAGAAACAGAGTGAATTATTGTGTAAAAATTAGAAAACTGATTTGAGGTAAGCAGTGGCAACAACGGTCTGGTCCCAGATGTAGGATCGAGAATAATTGATTTAGATAATTCATTAATTACACAATTTTTTGTTGAAGACAGATGTACCAAGGATTGTGCTAGATATTGGTCAAAAAGAAGGATAAAATATGATCATTGCTATTAAGAAATTTATTGGTATGATATTGTGTATGTGTGTATGAGGGCTGTCCAGAAATTATCCAGCCATGTAATGCAAAAAATAGAGGCATTTGTGACTGGATTTTTCCCGGACAGCCCTCGTATATATGTGTGTGTGTGTTTTATATTTACATATTAACTAAGAATTACAGTAATACATATGGTGAGGGTTAAGGATAGATTGATGAACACTGAATGGAACACAAAGGAGGGAGCCTAAGTCCCTTACATACACAGTCAGGAGCATCATGATGTATTTTTGTAGCTTTATTCGTGCTCTTCTCACTTTTATCTCTCAGCAGTTTATGTGGGTTACTTTACTTTTGTAAGTTTCAGTTTCATAAAACGCACACTTTTGTGCCTTGTTCACTGGCCCATAAACCACTGTTTGTAGACTAAATTTGTACCTGAATACATCAGGTGATAATTAACACTGTGAGCCATCACGTGATGGAGTTGCCCATCAGCCAACATTCAAGGTATAGCAGTATCCCCACCTCTCCTGAATGCCAGGCTTGTGTGGTGTTGCATTTTTGTCCTTATGTTATAAAAATGACTGGAGAAAATTGGAAGTGATAATGCTAGTCATGCAAAGTTGAGGTATCATATAATTAAATTAATTAAATTCAGATAAGGGGAAATTATTACACAGAGCTTTACTGCCAGAGTGGTGCATAATTTTTTTTATGATAAAAGAACAAGATGGAAGAGCATGTACAAAATGTTGGATATATTGGGGAAGCCGGGATGGCTCAGTGGGTTAAGCGCTCACTTTGCAGCCCGGGGACCGAGGATCGAATCCTGACCCCGGCCCACGTGGACCCATATGCTGAACTGGGGAGTGCCCCCAGTTCAGTTCTCACTGGGGTGAAACCCGGCCCAGTTCCTGCCCTGTGCAGCCCCACCTACCTGTGGAATGAAACTATGTGGAAAAATGAATGATGTGCAACTATGGAGACTATTCTGGGCCCTCCCCCTTCTCTCTGTCTCTGACTGTGTATCTCTCTCTCTCTGTCAAAAACAATAAAAACAAATCTTTAGAAAAATAGAATGTTGGATATAAGAGATAGGATGTTATTAGAGAATTTTATAACTTTTGGCATTTTTAGTTCTCTTGGGCTGAAGTTTCATCATTACTCTCAAATCTATTGTTTGGCTGCCTCATCTTGGACTTTTGTCTCAATGTTCTGGAAAGTTCATAGAAAACCTGACTGTGGCCCTGTGGTCTCTGGCAGATTGGGAAGAGGTGGGTGAGGGACCATGCAACAGTGTGTGCTCCCAGCACAGAGACTGTCAAGGGCTGACCAAGGGCTTATCTATTTAGGGTTGGCCAGTGGGTGGGTCAGGGATGGTCATGGATGCAGAGATAAAGGAGGTAGATGAACTTTTAAACCTTTGATCCAGACTTCTAACAGTTTGCTTTATCACCTCTCTCTCTTCTTTATACATATTTTATTCCCCAGAACCATTTAAGCTTAAGTTACAGACATGATGTCCCATTATTCCTAAACAATGCCATGTGTATTTTCTAGGAACAAGGTTATTCTCTTACATAAGCACAGTACTCTGATAAAGGAACAACAAAGGTATTTATATTGATGCAATACTATAATCTATGGACATTACTCATATGCCAATTGTCCCAATAATGTCCTTTATATAATAAACATATATATTTCCAGTCCATGATCCAATCCATGATAACACATCACTCACTGCATTTGGTTGTCATGTCTCTTTAGTCTCTGGTCTATTTTTGTCTTTTATGACCATTACAATTCTGAATAGTACAGATTGGTTCTTTTGTAGAATGTCCCTCAGTTGGGATTTGTATGATGTTTTGTCATAATCAGATTGAAGTTATGCATTTTTTGGTGGAACACCATAGAGGCTAAATCTTTACTACACCATATCAGGAGGCACATGGTTTTACTTTGTCCCTTTCTAGTGACTTTTTACCTTTGATCACCTGGCCTGCCAGGCATCTCCTCTGTGAAGTTGCCATTTTTTTATTTTTTGCAATTGCTAAATGCTTTGGTAGGATACACCTTGAGGCTATGTAACCATCTTGTTCTTTTTCAACTTTCATCTACTAGTTTTAGCACCCATTGATCATTTCTTGCCTGGATTATTATTAAAATGTTTGCTAAGTGATAAATTTCTAATTCCTTCTATATTTAGTTTGCTTTCTACTATTAGAGTCTTTTCTTTTTCTGTATTTATTTATTCAAGTATTTATATCAGCATATACTCATGGATTCTTATTTTATTTCATATATTTTATTCTTTTACTCTTGTTATTATTTTGATGTTCAAATTGTCCAGGAGGTGTTCAGTGGGAACCCCCTTTAAGAATGTCTTTATATCTGCATCTTGTTTTCTTTTTTTCCTTTAAAAAAAATTTTTTTTAGCACTGTCTTCCTTTGGGGCACAACAAGGTTTCACAAACCCCAATTTTGAGAAGAAAAACACTTTATTTTAATAAATATGTTTCTACAGCTTTTCCTTAATAGAAACCTGCAGTAATGCCACTATTGAAATTTATGGATTCAGTGCAGAAATAAACTGTCTTTACTCTTTCTCCATTCCCTTTCCCTCTGTCCCCTGAAGTTTTCCTCTGTCTCCATTTTGGGTGCAGGTAGAGAGCATCACACCCAACATCAGACCCTCCTCTACCTTGTCTGGCCTGGGACAACAATAAAAACAGAAGCCCACATGTGAATGTGTAAATATTTAAAAGTTCTCAGTCAAGCTAACAAACCTTTAAATAAGATATAATTGATCCTTTTACCTTAACAAATATGCCTTACCCAGAGGCTAAGCTTATGTTTAGAATTCTTGGGTTCCCAGGAGGGCTGTCTGTACCTTAACACGATGACCTTCGCTGCATGCCAGGAGTCACCCTGTCCCATACCCACAAGCCCACCCATAACCTTCCCCTGAAAATAGCTCTTTATTGGCCATTCCTTGGCCTCAGGGGTGCACACAGTGCATGGTCTGCCCTCAGAAGAAAGCAACGCAGGCCCTGGAAGTGGGGAGGACATATGGGGACCCTGGGTCCCCAGCTCATGGACTGAAAATGAAAGGAGAGGGCTCTGGCTGAGCATGCCTCACGGCCCCACATACTCGCTTCTCACTCCCAGCTGGAGAAGGGCCAGAGCAGCTCGCCCAGTGGAAGCAAGGTCCAGCTCCCAGTAGTCAGGGTAAGTTCTGAGTCCTAGGAATAGCAATAAAGGGGTCGGGGTGTGAAGACTTTCACCCAATCTTTCACTGAATCATTGGCTATGAAGTCTAGACAGAAAACTTAAACAGAAGTTCTCCTTGGGAGCTAGAACTCCTTGTTTTCATTTTGCTTTAAGGCAGGGGTGTCCAACCATTTGGCTTCCCTGGGCCATGTTGGAAGAATTGTCTTGGGCCACACATAACATACATTAACACTAATGATAGCTGATGAACTAAAAAAAATAAAAGGTTCCAAATAATCTCATAATGTTTTAAGAATGTGTGTTGGGACACATGAGCGTGGCTGCTTTAAGGGATAAATAGTTAAGATCCCTGAAAGATGGGGAGTTTTAATGGGGCAGAGAGGGGATAGGAAGGCCCAGGACACCTGAAAGGGTGGCAGAAGGGATGTGTCTCATGGGAGAAGTCAGAGGCAAGGAAGCCAGTGTCATCTCAGTGTGTATGTTCCCTCCCTAAGTAGTCTCTGGAATTCTCCCAATTTGTCTGGGGTGGGGGGCTGCCCAAGGCAATCAGGAGCTTCCCCCTGGGCAGGGGTGGGGACTGTCCCCACATTGGACTGTGAGTGAGGGCCAGTCCCCAGCATGGCCACAGTCCCACCTGTTCTCCCACTCTCCCTGAGAATGGATGTTTTAGATCTGGGATGACCCCCAACCATTTTCACACAGCAACAAATACAGTTGACCCTTGAACAACATGTGTTTGAAGTGTGCAGATCTACTTAAATGTAGATTAAAAAATATATATATATATATATATATATATGTATATATACATACATACATACATACAGTCAGTTCCGCATCCCTAGGTTTCACATCTGTGGATTCAGACAACCCCAGATGTAGAGGGACAACTGTGTGCAGTGTTCTGCGATGTTTTATATAAGGGACAGGAGCATCCACAGATTTTGGTATCCACCGGGTGTCCTGAAACCAATCCCCATGAGTACTGAGGGACTGTAGTTAAGTTTGGGGGGGAGTCAAAAGTTGTATGTGGATTTTGAACCGCATGGGAGTCAATGTCCCCAACTGCCACCTTGTTCAAGGGTCAACTGTATTATCTGGATAATTTGTTCTGCCTGTTTCTAAAGTATCATCTTTTAGAAAACAGAGCCCTTATTTCCATAATAACCTTATTTTCAGGCCTAATCTCCGGCTGTGGGATGGAGGCCTGGGAGAATCCTGCTATGCTCTCATTAGTCGGCATACTTAGCTCTGTGAGTGGTGCTTTATTCAGTGGGAGCCACCTCGTGACTGCAACACCATCGGGCGTGATGACCAGCCAGCTGAGGTTCATGCCTTGGAGCAGGCTTTAGGTGACAGTGAGGGAGAGGAGATCTGAGGGGCTTTTCTTGTCTCCACAGAGTCCTGGGGAGGCCTTTTCAGTCTCTTTGTTGGATATGCACGTCCACCATGACAGTGGGTGGGGACATGAAAGCCTCAGACAGAGTCTACTATAGGGAAGCCACGCCACCCGCTTCCAGCACCTGCTAGGGCCCCTGGTGCCTCATGCTTGCTCCTGCTGCTCAATGTGCAGCCTGCACAGAGAGCGTGCAGAGCTCTCCACTCTGTGGACGTTAGCTGCCCCTCTCCCCTCAGGGCCTGGCATGCGGCCAGAGGGAGGGGGGACACACATCTCCTTTCTCTTGATCGGGGCTCAGTAGGACAGGGATTCCTCTAAGACCAAAGCAAGCCTTTCAGGGCAAGGACTTCAGGCCAGATGGGAGGCAGGGCCACCTTGTGGTGATCGGGCGACCCCTGGGATTCTGTGGGCTGCCGCCCACTCTTCCACCAGAAGCCACACCCCTGCGTGTTCCTCGTCTCCAGGGTCTGTTTTGTTGCCTACAACACCCCTTCTACACCATGTGAACGTTCAGCCTGCAGTGTCCTGGCTCAAAGACAGGCATTTCACTCTGCAAGCCACACAACAGTGGCTTCAGCCTAGGCTCTATTCTTCTGAAATAACACAAACGTCCAGGAAAGAAACAGTATTTTAAACCCCAAATTAGATCTTTATTCTTTTTCAAAGAACCGAAGGGGGGGGGGGGGTCCTCTCCATGGCTGGATACTTTCCAGACAGCCCGTGTGTGCGTGCGTGTGTGTGTGTGTGTGTTTTATATCTTTGACCAGTGGTGTCATAGTCTTTTGCTTTTCACTTGCCCCTTCTGGAAAATGAAATCATAGAAGCAGTAAGTCAATTGAGCCTGTGTCTTTGCCAGGCATCCTACTAAAGAAACCATCTCAGTTGGACCAAGATTGTCCTGCCTCGGGGAAAGCCGGGACGGCTCAGCGGGTTGAGCGCTCGCTTTGAGGCCATGAGGACCGAGGATCGAATCCCGGCTCCGGCCCAGGCAGGACCCACATGCTGAACTGGGGAGTTCCCACAGTTTGGTTCTCTAGCTGTCTCTGTCTCTGTCTCTCTCTCTATCTGTCAAAAAGTAAAATAGAAATAACTATGCACTGA
>PVKE010008245.1:36709-48382 GCA_004027555.1 Craseonycteris thonglongyai | reverse complement strand
TAGGTGGAATATAAAACTGAAAGTTACAAAGACGCAGAGACCTATGGACACACTCAATAGCTGGGTGATTGCCTGAGGGAAGGGGAGGAGGCGGGAGGGAGAGAGGGAGAGGGCACCAGCATTATGGACACACTCAATGGTTTGGTGGTTACCTGGAGAGCGGGGCGGAGGGGGGGAGAGTTGTGGGGGGAGGTGGGAGTGGGTGCTAGATATAAGGTGATGGAAGGGGAACTGATACTGAGTGATGGGCACATAATACGATGCATGAATGATGTGATGTGGACTTGTACATCTGTAAACTATCTAATTGTTACCAACCAATGCAACCTCATCAAATTAACAATAAATTAAATAAATAAATAAATAAAAAACAAAAAAGGTTATTTGCAGAAACGTTTTAAAATTTAAGATTGTCCAACCTGAGGCCTCAGGTCAATGTGACCCAGGACAGCTTGGAATGCGGTCCACCACAAATTAGTAAACTGTCTTAAAACATTATGAGATGTTTTTGTGATTCTTTTTTTAGCTTATCAGCTATCGTTAGTGTTAGTGTATTTTATGCGTGGCCCAAGACAATTCTTCTTCCACTGTGGCCCCGGGAAGCCACAAGGTTGGATACCCTGCTTTAAATAAAGGTCCACGTAGATACTCGCACAATGTGGAGCCCAGAAGAAAGTCACAAGGTCTAACCATACTCATCTATGATTAAGTCAACCTTTTTTTGTGTGTGTGATTCATTTTATTTTTTTCCCATCATTTGTATAATTCTTTTTTATTTCCTTCAATGTTCTCCCTCCTTTGTTTTATTTTTGTGGGGTTTTTTTTTCATTTTTTCTGGATTTTTTTTTTTAATTGTTAAATTTGCTAGGGTGACATTTAAGTCAACTTTTCTAAAGAAAACAGATTATTCTTTTAAAGACCCAGGAAGTAAAGCACACATTTCTAGTGAGCTATAAGCTTATATGACAATTTGAAATTCCAAAGAGGAAAACCCAATTCAGAACCATCAGTCCCACATCACTGACCTTCCTTCAGGTTTCCACTCAAAAGCTGCTTGTGTCTAAAAACAAAAGTGTAGAATACAGCTTGGCAGGCTGAGTAAAACGGTCCGTGGAGAGCAACATCACAAAATGCCTTTGTTCCCGAATCCTGGTTATTAAGGTATATGTGCAGCCAGTTAACCAAAAGATCTAGGCATGATTTCACAGTACTAGAGAAAAGAAAAATTCAAGTCAACTCCACTGGCTTCATAAAAGCACTGCAATGACATTAAAACACACACTGCCTCTCATTACACACTTAAAAGTCAGTCGCTAGACTTCTATATATATTTACATGAGCACAGGGGAGAAGCAGAGGAAGAAGGATGGGTGGGTGGGCAGATGGGCTTCCCATTACCAGGTAGGCACATAAACCTCCTAAGTGCAGGCAGGCCCCAAGAATGCCTCAAGTCCCAAGGAATGGAGAACAGTTTCTCCTTACCAGCTCAGACGGCCTTCCAGCCTCTGAGGGGTGGATACGGCTGAAGAACGGCATATTTATCAACATCTTACAAGGGTAAGACAGTCTGGTTGACTTCACCCTTCACTATGGGGTTCTGATGAAGTCCCATGTCAACAATTTAAGACAGAATGGCCAGTTTTTAGATGTTGGGGAAGGGTTTTTAATAGCGTCCTTGCTCAAAGATATCTTCATGAATCCCTGGAACAACTACCTCCTACACAGATCTTTCCATTACCGTTAAAAGGATTTTTCCTTCAGCTTTAACAGATACGATTCAGAATGCAAATGAAAAATGACAAACCTATAAAAAGAATCAAAACAGTACACAGCACCGCATACTACCCATGGAGACAAATGGATCTTCATGTTCAAGTGCAATCATACAGAGCAGATGACAAAAGCGTTGTGTATGAGGTTTTATATCTAAAAAAGGAGACATTTTATTCTGAAATTGCCTCTTGGAAATATATACATCTTGCAGAGAGTGGGGGAACAGATTCTTTTCACTTTAAGGACAGACTTAAAAAATAAGGCAGATATTGCTCTGACTTAATGCTATAATCTTTTTAAAGCATGATATGAAAAAGCACTTGGAAAATTAGGTTACTTACATAAGAGGAATAAATTTAGCCCTTGCCAAAAGGCTTCCAATGTAATTTCCAGCAGCTTGCCGAATGATAGCAGGATTATTTGGATCCTGCAATTTTTTCCAGAGATGTTCCAAAAATGCTTCTGCAAATCCCTGTAACAAGAGAAAGTGTTGATCTGATCTTTTTTAATGCTTAAGCTATTCTAGCTATCAGGGCCTTAAGATTTTAACTTATCAATGTGGGAAAGTCCTAGTATATAAGTTATATCGCTAGATAATGAATATAGTTATCAAGGTTATTAATTTTAAAACACCTTATACTATTAAAACCAAAGGCATCCCTCAGCATTAAATAATCTGTTGAATCTGAAAACTAGCTGAGCATCAAAATCACCCATAGATTCAGTAGGTTTGTGACAGGGGTTCGCTCTACAAGTGATTCTGACCTTTAGCCAGAACTGGAAACCAGTGATGATCCACACTCATGGGAACCCCTCCCGCAGGACCTTTCAGAGTCCAGTCTTTGATGCACATACTGAACTTCACCAGAAGCAGAAATATGGATTAAAGTACTCTGTGCTTGCCTAATTATGCTAATTATAGAAAAAAACAGGCTGAATAAGCTTCCTTTTAACAAGTATGAGACCCCCTACTTCTGCCAAAGGCTATTAACACATACTTTGATGCAGACTGAGCTGAACTTTCTTGCCCCTGACCAATATTCTCCTGACTGCTCCAGGAAGTTGCAAAATAGTTGCAAAGGAGAAGAGTCTTTGGTAGCATATTACCCCCCACCCCCACCCCACCCCGCCCCAAGGCCCCCACCTTCCCCAAAAGTTAAAGCCTAAGTTTTAAAATTCTGGACTGAAAAGTTGGTTTGGGGTAGCTAGGATCAACTGAGAGATAACAAAAGAAATACAGTTAAATAGCCCATAGGACAGGGATGTTCATTCAATCTTTTGACTTCCCTGGGCCACATTGGAAGAACTGTCTTGGGCCATACATAAAATACACTCAAGATAGCTGATGAGGTAAAAAGAGAAAAAAAATATTTTTTTTAAAAAAACTCGTTTTAAGAAAGTTTATGAATTTGTGCTGGGCTGCATTCAAAGACGTCCATCCTGGGACACAGGCAGGTTGGACAAGCTTGCCATACAGAGTTTAAGAAAGATTTGAGGGGGACGCCGGGATGGCTCAGTGGGTTAAGCGCTCACTTTGCAGCGCCGGGGACCCAGGATCGAACCCCGGCCCTGCTCCCAGCCCTGGCCCCGGCCCGTGCGGACCCATGTGCTGAACTGGGGAGTGCCCACAGTTCAGTTCTCTCTCTGTCTCTGTATATCTCTCTCTTTCTCTGTCAAAAACAATAAAAAAAAAAAGAATAAAAAAAAAAGAAAGACTTGAATTAAAGGGAATGCCGTCACCTAGTGAGGCACATGCAAGATGAGTCTCAGAGCACTGGGCTGAGCTGGCAGGCAGCAAGGCCCCTGCTCTTTACATCAGCGAGAATACAATATGCGAAGACAATGTCCATGACATACTCACCAACTTAAAGCTACAGAGGTAAAACATGAAAAACTGCACATGGCAGGAGGCATGGGTGGGCAGGAGGAGTTTGTCAAAGATGGTTATGAGATCTCGATATAAGTCCTTTGTTTTGTTGATATCAATCTTACCTGGTTGAGAAAATAAAGCATTTGTTTTATAAATACATTATTTTCAAGCTACCAGATTTACCAAATTTTAAAAAGAAAACAATACTAATACAAAACATAACACCTTCCACTAGGCTATGATTAAAACAAAATGCCATTTTTATTTGGCACAGATTTTCCTTTTAATTATCATCCCTCACCTCACACACACTACTATGATGCCAGATATGCACACCCTTATAAAGGGCAATTTTACAAGTCATAAGGCAGAGGTCCTTTGATCCTTTGATCCAATGATTCTGCTGCTAGGAATTTATCAAAGCAAGTAACTGAAGTTCTATGTACAAGGATGTTCATTACATTGTTATATGTACCGTAATGGCAAGAGAAGGGGTTGGATTAAGAGACCAGTTAAATCCATGATCAATAGCAACGACTTTAGAACAGTGAATGGTATGAGAAAATGTTCACAATCGGTAAAAAGGGTATATTATGAAACATTACATATAGTGTGACCCCAATCCACCAAAAAGTACTCATCCAGACACACATGCCAACAGAAAAAAACAAACAAACAAAAAAAACCTCATATATCAAAATGCTGATAATGGTTCTCTGAATAGTAAGAATGTGGACATTTAAAATGACTATTTTAATCTTCTCCTGTAGCTTCCAAATTTTCCCTAGTTAACATGTATTATTTTTCTAACAGCAAAAAAATAGTTAATATAGTCAACTCAGATTCGAGTCACTCTTAAGTGGCCAAGTTTCTTAAGCAACATGAATGGAAAAATTTGTTTTTTCATGGCAAAGTTTCTAGACTAAAAGTTGCATGAGAGCAAGAAGCATTATCTATTTGTTCACTTTAGTATCAACACAACCACAGTATTAAAACCCTCAAAACCCGTAACACTGAGCACCATATATCATCTACTACACCATTCCTACACATCTTGACCAACTTGAGTGCAATGTGATCTCCACCTAACACATACCAGACTCCCTATGTAATCTTTTAATACAAATCAGTGAAGAGTAGGGGCTTTGAAGACAAATATAACTGGGCCTGAATCCCATCATTTTCAAGCAATGTCACACTGCCAAGTAATGTGATCTCTCTACACCTTCTTTTCCTCATGTTCAAAACAGTGATATTTTACAGGATTTCTATCAGTACTACAGAATGCATGAAAAACACCCAGCACAGATCCAGGTGTATAGTAGGTATTCAACAAACAGTAGCTATGGTGACTATTACAGGTGGTTACCATCCACATAGCAGACGTCCTTAATGTAGGACAAAAGTAAAGACAGCAGGAGGTCCAGGCGTTCAGCGACAGGATGTACCATCCGACCAAGCTTTTCGGGGTTGGCCTTTGTTTCATGTTCAGTTTCTTCATCTTCATCCTTTGAAGATAAGGTAAAAATTCACAGTAAAAAATTTGGTAAAAGCAATCTAGTGGGGAAACTATCAGAGGTGATATTTCCTTTAAAAGGTAAGCCAAAGAAAATATACATATACCATTCCAGGGAGTGGCTCTCAACCAGA
Source organism: Craseonycteris thonglongyai (assembly GCA_004027555.1). NCBI lineage: Eukaryota > Metazoa > Chordata > Mammalia > Chiroptera > Craseonycteridae > Craseonycteris > Craseonycteris thonglongyai. The sequence goes on along the minus strand of PVKE010008245.1, from coordinate 43,089 downwards.
GGTGTGAATCAGAACCACTTGTGGAGTTCAAAATAAAAAGGATGGGTTCAGAGTCCCGGCCTCTGATTCTCATCTAGAAGACAGACCCCCACAGAGCATAGGGCTTGCAAACACCACAGACTTCCCCAGCGCCTGGCACCCACTGTGGTGGGCACTGTTGGTGCCAGATCTCCTTTCCCAGGACAGGGTACCCATCCCCCGGCTGCTGGGAGTGCTGGTTAACAACAGCTCACAGCTGTCCCTTCTCCAGGGAATTGTCCTCAGCAGACTGGGAGCCAGAGCTGCCCTTGCACTCCTTCTAGCTCCCCCTCCCCCCACCCCAGAACTAATGACAGATACAGGATCACCAGAGGCCATATCCTTAGTCTCAAGCTGGGTTCCCCTCTGTGGTACATTCATGTTCCAGAGCTCCTGGGGGTGTTCAAGCTTCAGCTACTTTCCAATTGATACCAAGGTCTGGCTTAGGTCCTTCCCCTCCCCTTTCCTACTTTTCACCCTTGTCCCAAGGGCATCCGAATCCCCATCTCAGGCTCTGCTCCCAGCAAACCCAACTTAAGACATCATGCCAGGTAGAGAAGCACTGCGATAGGTCTACATCTTGTAAAATACAGAAATTAAACTGGAATGCTGTTCTATTTATCACTCCCTCACAAACACTATGGAGTTTATAAAAATACACAAAGAACAAACAGGAGGATAAAAGTGCAACATACTTCACCTAACCCAAAGTCAAAACCTTGGCAATAAACCAATACGTTGCAGAAAGCGGCATGGCAGCAAACTACGTCGTTTAAGAAATCACTTTCAGGGGAAGCTGGGACGGCTCTGTGGGTTAGGCGCTCACTTTGCAGCCCCGGAGACCAAGGATCGAATCCTGGCCCCGGTCCATGCAGACCCATATGCTGCACTGGAAGTGCCCCCAGTTCGGTTCTCACCAGGGTGAGACCCCGGCCCAGTTCCTGCCCTGTGCAGCCCCGTGCCCACCTGTGGAATGCAACTATGTGGAAAAACTGATGATGTGCAACTATGGAGACTGTTCCGGGCCCTCCCCCTTCTCTCTGTATCTGTATCTCTCACTCTCTCTCTGTTGAAAACAATAAAAAAAATAAATCTTAAAAAAAAAAAAGAAATCACTTTCAAGTTTGCTTAACTGTGTGAACCCAAAGCCTTGAAAAGATGAGACACCATTAGCTGTGCCTTCCCCAGCTCTGGAACTGTGAGCTGTGTGTACATGTGCTTTCATGAATAAATGCTGACCATATTAAATAGCCCTTCGGTGGCATCTGTTCCACTACCCATCTGAGTTGCTACCTCTTCAGCATCTTCAATATCTTGCCGGGATGCATTCACCTACATCATAACAACAAAAAAATAAAAGTAAAATACAACTATATTTTGGGGGGACTAGAAAGTCATCTGATACACATTTATAGGTGCCCAGATTAGCGCCGTTTATAGCACTGTAATTCATTACACAATTACGGTGCAAACCTATCAATTGGTCTGGGTTACAAAATTTACAGTTATAAATCAGGCCCGTTCTCCTACGTACGTATATAAAATCAATATGAACTACAGTTTGTTAGTCTAAACCGACAGGTTCCACAAACAACACTTTTACTGTGCATTAAGACACTCACTGAGCTGATTCTGGGTGGTGAGCACATAATGCAATGTATAGACAATATAATGTAGAATTGTACACCTGGAAACAATGTAATTGATGTCACCCCAATAAATTTAACAATTAAAAAAGAAAAGACACTCACATACATGTTGTACAAGAAGCATTATCTTCAGTTCATCAACAAGGCAACAGACTACCTCCAGACCACCAAATCCAATGACTTTTCTCATTCTCCTTAAAAATGTCAGCAATACTGCATGCTGCTGACCAAGCCTTTCCTTCTTCCTAACCTTCCCTGCAAACCCATGCTCTTGGTTTTTCTCCCACTTCCAACCAGACTTCCTCTTTCCTGTTCTAAATGCATCATTCCACAGATTTGTGCTCCATCCTCTACCTGCAGCTACAACTGCTTGTATTGGCCAGCTAGCTCCCACGGCACCTCAATCCATCCAAAATGGGACTCATCTTCCTACTGACTTTTCTAACGACTACGAATGGCAACACCAAGACTCTATTCCACAGGGAGCTACCTTTTTCCCTTGCCCCCTACTTCTCCACTTCAACTCAGACTCAAGGACTGGCTCACCTTTCCTCCAGTGTCCCTAGAATTCACCACTTTCTCTCATTCCCACTGAACCTTACTGCAGGCCTCTTTAAAAAAAAAACAAAAAAACGTATCGGATGCCCGATGGCTCAGCAGGTTAAGGGCTCATCTTGTAGCCCCAAGGTCCAAGAATCGAATCCTGGCCCTGGCTCATGCGGACTAATATGCTGAACTGGGGTGTTTCCCATGTGGGAGGACCCCAATTGAGCCCCCAGCTCAAGGGGGTGTGCCTCCCATGTGCATGGCCCCCCTGCCCACCTGTGTGGAATAAAACTGTGTCGAAAACGGATGACGTACAGCTATGGAGACTGCTCTGGGCCCTCCCCCTTCTCTGTCTCTGCCTGCCTCTCTGTCAAAACAATAAATCTTAAAAAAAGAAGGTATAAAGAATGCCAACACTTCCCAAGGAATGCCTTCCTGACAGCTTCTGATTACATCAGGTTTTCTAGCTCATGATAAGTGTGTCCCATTCACAGCATGTACATTTTATATTGATGTGACTCAATAACGCCTTGTTCCCCAACTATGAGAGACAGGACTGTTTATAACTCCCAGCACGTTAATGAATTTCAGGAACGTACAAAGAAATGAATCAAAAGTGGAACTTTTTTATTATTGCTTCAATTTTTTCACATACTATATGATTCTAGCAAATTTGGAAAAACAGATTATTAAATACTTACATCCAACTTGAGTAGCTTTTCAATAATAAGCTCCAATATTTCATGCCTCAAGGTTGGAAAATACACACTAATCCTTAGTAAGTTATGAACATAACATTCCTAAAACATAAAAAGATAAACATTTCAACAGAGACTAATGTTCCATAGTTATGTAGGCAAAGTATCAATTACACAATCTTCACTTTGAATTATTTAAATAGAAAAAATATGACTATCCAGTAACACAGAAACTATCTGCTGTGGTGTCAACGTGGAGGGGGAATTTGAAGTCCACTATAATTAATCTAATTACCTCAGTAAATTAAATGTATAACTTGTATACTTCTACAGTGCTTTTAAAAACAGTATTGCTGAGACATGATTTATATACATTTCACCCACTTAAAAGTGTAAAATTCAATGGTTTTTAGCATATTCAGAGTTGTACGACCATCATCGCAATCTTAAAACATTTTCATCACCCTAAAAAGAAACCTTTTACCTTTTAGTAAAGTACCTCACCCCAGCCCTAAGTAATCACTAGCCCACTTTCTGTCTCTGACTTTGCCTATTCTAAACATTTCATAAATGGAATCTTAAAATATGTGTTTTCATGTTTCCAAGATTCATTTATATTAAACCATTCCTTTTAATTGCCAAATACTATTCCACTGTGTAGACATATACCACATTTTGTTTATTCATCAGCTAATAATCATTTGATAGTTGCCTTATCTTAGCTAGTATGAATAATGCTGCTTTGGACATTCATGTAAGATTTGTGTGGGCATGTTTTCACTTCTCCAGGGTATACAACCAGCAGTGGAAATGTTGGATCACATGGCAATTTTATGTTTAACCTTTTTAAAGAACTGTCAAGACTATTTTCAAAGCAGCTGCAACATTTCCCATTTTACATTCCTATCAGCAACAAATGAGGATTCTGATTTCTCCAAATCCTCACCACCATCTGTTACTGTCTTTTTGAGTACAAGTGGTTGTGACATACATTTCCCTAGGGCTAATGATGAGCTTTTCATATGCTCATTGGCCATTTGTAAATCTACCTTGGAGATTTACCTATTCAGATCCTTTGCCCATTTTTAAATTAGGTTGTCTATTTATTACTGAGTTATTAAGAGTTCTTCATATATTCTAGATAGAACCTTTATCCAATATATGATTTGCAAGTATTCTCCCATAGTTTGGGTTCTCTTTTACCTTTCTTGACGATATACTATAAAGCATAATTTTTAATTTTGATGAAATCCAATTTACCTATTTTTTCTCTGGCTTATACATTAGGTATCATATCTAGAAATCATTGCCTAATTCAAGGTCACAAAAATTTTAACCTAGGCTTTCTTCTAAGAGGTTTTTTTTTTGGGGGGGGGGTTACATTTAGGTCTTTTACCCATTTTGAGTTCATTTCTGCATATGGTATAAGGAGGGGTCCTACTTCACTCTTTACATAAAGATATTATCCACTTGTCCCACAACCATTTGTTAAAAAGACTAGTTTTCCCATTAAATTGTCTTGTACAACTGGTTTTTGTACATTGATCTTATATCCTGTAACATGCTGAACTTATTTATTAGTTCTAACAGTGTTTCTGTAGATTCCTCAGGATTTTCTACTGGTTAGATTATGTCATCTGCAGAAAAAAATAGTTTTACTTCTTCCTTTCCTTTTCTTTTTCTTACCTAATGGTTCTGACTAGAACCTCTAGCATAATACTGAACAAAAGCAAAGAAACAGAAATCCTTGTTTCATTCCTTATATTAGGAGAAAGCTTTCAGTCTTTCATCACTGAGTAGGATGTTAGCTGTATTTTATAGATGCCCTTTACCAGATTAAAAAAGTTCCCTTCTGATTTTGTCACGAAAGGGTTTTGGTGTTTGTCAAATTATTTTTCTGTCTATTGACATGATCACACGGTTTTTGTCATTTATTCTACTGACATGGTGTATTATAGTAACTGATCTTTGGGCATTGAATCAACCATGTATTCCACGGTAAATTTCACTTGGTCATGGTACATTATTCTTTTAATATGTTGCTAGATTCAATTTTCTAGTATTTTTGTTTTGTTTTGTTTTGTTTTTTTTGAACTGAACTGGGGGCCTCACCGCATTCGGAAAGCACACCCCAGTTCAGCATGTGGGTCCGCCTGGGCCGGAGCCGGGATTCGATCCTCGGTCCTCGGGGCTTCAAAGCGAGCACTTAACCTGCTGAGCCATCCCGGCTTTCCCAATTTTCTAGTATTTTGCTGAGGATTTTTGCATCTGTGTTCATGAAATAGAGTTTATAATATTTTACTTGAAGCAGAGCATCACAAACATTATTAATTTATCAATTCTTTATTTAACACTTGTAATACCGTGTTTAGGAAAAAATAATCTATGCGTAGAAGGAAACAACTATTATTTATTGAAAGCTACACAAATAACCTAAAACTTGAAAGGGAAGAAGTACCTTAGAATTCATCATAGAAGGTTCTGCCCTCACATTCAAATAAGGCATATTTACAATTGTTAATATATGAACTATTATCTTCTAGTAATTTTTATCTCTATAATCATTAACTATTCAAATATTTCTGAAATGGACTCTGCCCTTGATTTGCACATATGAATAAAAGAAGGTGGAAGTGGGCCCTATATTCAATTGCTAGCGAAACAATCTGAGTCAAATTCTTAGATCTGATATCACATAAAACTAAAGCACACAAAACAGCTTTCCCATTAGTTTCCTCATGAAGATTTCTTACCAATGTTCTCTCTGATTTTCGAACAAATGGAAACTTTTCCACCAGTATTGGCATAAGAAACCACGGTGTCCTAGTTACAAAAAAAATAAATCAATAAAAATAAATCAACCAATCCATGTTAACTAGACTTTCTTGGAAGGTAACATTTCCATTCTAAGAACAAATATGGATATAAGAGTTAAACAGTAACTCCCACACCTCAAGCAACTGGAACTTAAAATAAATACACAGCTTTAGCGAAAATCTGTAATAACTTAGGGGAAAATAAGCTTCTATTAACTCTGATATCAACAGCAAATTAAAGGGAAATTCTTTTTTTCTGCAAAAGTAACAAAGGGCATCAGTTTAAAATGGAACATTTCCTATTACACACAGATACTATTTTAAAAAGGAGAAAAGGAGAAAAAAATATATATTAATTTGGACTTTTTTTTAAGTTAGCAAATGTTAATAATAAACTTATAGGGGGAACTTGAAGTTCACCCCTCCAAAAGAAACACACATCTTTTTTTTTTTTTTTTATAAATCTTTTTTTTTTTTTTTTATCTTTTCACATTTATAGAGAGAAATTATCTTTTTGTCTTCAGTGCATATTTATTTCTATTTTACTTTTTGACAGATAGAGAGAGAGACAGAGACAGAGACAGTTAGAGAACCGAACTGTGGGAACTCCCCAGTTCAGCACGTGGGTCCTGCCTGGGCCGGAGCCGGGATTC
>PVKE010008245.1:0-36609 GCA_004027555.1 Craseonycteris thonglongyai | reverse complement strand
TGAAGATAAAAGCAAAATTCCAACCACTATACATAATGTAGGACAATTTGCATGCAAGTTTTAAAAAATAAAGACAATAAATAGAGAAGTGACATGCCATTTTTTGTTAAATGTGAGGTTACATCAACAGGATACAAAAAATGTGCAGCATACAACTTGAGTTTAGATGCTATGAACATTTTGTAATATTCTTCTAATTAATGACCATTGTCTTGAGATTTAAACACCATGATTCAAAGTAAGTAACAAAAGTATACTCACGATGGAACATATCTTGCTATTATTTGTAAGGCTCTGTGACATGTATCAAAATTTGCAGGAAGATCTACAAGACAAAGTGAGAGTATGAGCATCAAAATAAAACCGAAAGCTTATGTACTTGAAGCTAAAAGCACCGGCTAACCAAAACTGATTCATTTGTCAGTGACATAATAATTTCAAGATTTTTCTCCACAGCCCACCACCAACCAAGACTAACTGGACTAATTCTGTAAGTAATGCATTAAGGGCAATTGATTGCATTTTAGTGATCAATATAATAAAAAGATTCCATCAAAGGTGACCACCTGTTGCAGTTTACCTATTAGAACAGGTCCTGGAGCTGCCCGTAAACTGTATCATTCAGCATGCATGCCCTAAGACACAGCAGGTATATTTTGCTTTAATCTGCTTTATACTTACTATCATCTTCGTCATCAGAATCTGAAACGTCTATGTCACCTTCCTTAATGACCACTCGGGCTTTTGAGGGAAAAACAAAACACGTTAGTCTGTCGTTGACCTAAATAATCAACAGCTACACCAAAAGAGACCTTTCCATTGCTCTAACTAGTACAATAATTAAGTTTACAATCTGGGTGGGGGAAGAAAGTCAAGTAACTTTACAGTTTTTAAACAGCAAATAATTCTTGACCTCTAAGACTTCGTCAGCTCACTAAAGCAAACTGCAGTCCATAACCATCACAGCAACAAACCAACCCAGACACTTCAACAGAGGTCATCATAGAAATCACACATATACCAGAACTGCTGCTGACATCACCCTGGGATGCAGTCTCCAGAGTCTACTGGGGAGGTAGTAGTTTAATAAAGAGATATTTAAAAAGTCAACAATCAAAGCAAGCAAAGAGGAACCACTTACGAGGTACAAGATGAGAAGCAATCATGCTGAGACATGGTCTAAGGAAGACAGTCTGTGCTGATACAAGATTACCAAGAAAAGCCAAATACTCCTCCACCACTGTCTGACTTCTGTTCAACCACTTTAATCTCTAAAGGCAGAAGACCAAAAAAAAAAAAAAAAAGTAACATTTTACTGATACCATACATACTATTTTCAAGTCACTGAATCACAAACTAGTCAGTGAAATAAATGGTGGACTTACCAATACAATATTGATGAGCTGCTCAAAGTCTTTGGTCAAGTACATGATGGAGGAACGGAATTCCAACAGCCAGTTAATGATCTGGTCATCCTTAAGTTAAGCAAAGAAAACAAAAAAACACTTTTAAAATCACAAATCTTCAAAAATAACAGAAGATGATATCTTGCATCAATCATCTATTAATAATATTTAAATTAGGAAAAAAGTCACAAACTTGGACTTAAGTCAAAATTGGGATAAATATTATTTAGTTTGGATCAAACTGGAAAAAGATGTTATAAATCTTCCCATTTTAGAAAAAAGTAATGTAGTAACTCTTATATATAGGAAAGAATTAAATGAAGTACTTGATCCTCCTTGTTTGCCCTAAGAAAGAACATCTCAAATGTTGACTGACACCTGGGAGTTTTTAAATTGTAGAAATATGGAAGATTCAAGTATTGTAAAACCACAATATATTCATCTGCAAGCATGTTAATAACATTCAATCTAAGCTGAATATAAATTTTTCTCAACTCAACCTGTAATTGAATTTAAATTGTATTAAGATGTGTTACATATAAATGGTAGTTCCATTACTCTATAAAATATTTTTTAGGCAACAAAATTATTTTTTTTACAATTTTTAGTACCATGAAAAAAACTGCTAAACAGTAAAAAATATATATGCTATGAATAAAAGGTGTTATCAGTTATATAAAATAGTTTGTATTCATGCATATACACAACATAGACAAGAAAAAAACCCTATTTTTGAAAGAAAATGCGTAATGCTAATTAAGACTCAGGTAGGGGAAAGAGATATAAACAAAAGAAACAGTGTACTTATAGTAACAGACCATTAATAGTGTTGTGCCTAAACTAACAGACTATTAACAGACATGTACCTATAAGTGACAGACTATTAATAGACAGGGATGTACCTACAGTGATAGACTATTTATAGGGAGCATCATTTAGTGAGAACACACCAGGTGCCAGGAATGGTGCTCAATGCCATACATAGATATCTTTTCCTAACCCTAACAACACTGCAGAAGGACTACTGTTATTCCATTTTATAGCTGAGGAAACTGAGGCTAAGAGAAATTCATATGCGAGTTGTCCAACCAAGAAGCAAATAAAGAACCAGGTTCAAACCTGTCTGTCTAGGGCAAAGCCTAAGCTTCACCTTTCCCCATCTTCACTCAACTACTGAGTGCTTTCTATGTGTTATGTGACAAACTTTGATGGAACTGACTATTTTCTGATGAAACCCTAAGTAAGCTGGCAGTAAAATAAAGTAAACCACAACTCATTTGCAATATGGCAATTTTGCACACCCATTATGTTTTGTTTTTTTGTTTTTTGTTTGTTTTTTAAGATTTATTGGGGAAGCCGGGATGGCTCAGTGGGTTAGGTGCTCACTTTGCAGCCCTGGGGACTGAGGATCAAATCCTGGCCCCAGCCCGTGCGGACCCATATGCTGAACTGGGGAGTTCCCCCAGTTCGGTTCTCACCAGGGTGAGACCCCGGCCCAGTTCCTGCCCTGTGCAGCCCCGCGCCCACCTGTGGAATGAAACTATGTGGAAAAACCGATGATGTGCAACAATGGAGACTGTTCTGGGCCCTCCCCCTTCTCTCTGTCTCTGTCTCTGTACCTCTCTCTCTGTCAAAAAGAATAAAAACATTTAAAAAAAAGATTTATTGTGTTTGAGAGGTGAGTGGGAGAAGGGGGGAGGGTCCAGAGCAGTCTCCATAGTGGTGCATAAGTAGTTGTGACATGGTTTTGTTCCACACAGGTGGATATGGAGCCATATCCAAAATAATGTCCACAGCCATTAAGGGTAACAATAATGGCTCACCACCAGCTGAGGCGGCACACACAAGCTCAGTTATGTGCAAATAAAAATGAGTTACCTCTATCCTATTGCTTTTCCATTAAAAAAAAGTGCAGCAGGGATGTCAGGATAGCTCAGTGGTTGAGCACTTGCCTCATAATTGTGAGGTCCGGAATTTGACTCCCGGCACCAGCCTGTGCAAACCCCATATGCCAATTGGTAACTGCTGAGATGGCTCAGCAGTGAAGGTTCTTGCCTCTCATTAGGGAGGTCCCCAGTTAGTTCCCACCCGCATGGCTCCATATCCACCTGTGTGGAATGAAACCATGTCACAACTACTTATGCACCACTATGGAGACTGCTCTGGGCCCTCCCCCCTTCTCCCTTTCACCTCTCAAACACAATAAATTTTAAAAAACAAACAAAAAACAAAAAATAGTGCACCAAAATTATAAGGATAACATTTAAATTGCTCCATTTTTTTATAGTAAGCCAGTCACAGATTTTGGTGTTTTAGTACTGAACAATTATCAGAAGCAAATTACTTGCAACACCCCTCTGAACTAACACGGATGCAACTGATATGATGATATCTGTATGTCAGGATACTGAGGATGAGAAGTGCTGATATAAAGCACAGTGAAACACAACGAAATGGTCCTTTGTACCTGTGGAAGAGGGCAAGAGTCAGGGAAAGCTTCAGCCAGGAAGTGATGCTTCTGCTGTCTTTAAACAGAGTGAGTATTCTCTGAGGGCTATATTCCTTACAGAGGGAAAAGTATGTTTTTAAAAAATGACAAGTGGCTCAGTATGGCTGGAGTACATGGTGAACAAGCTACAAGATAAATCTGGGGAGCAGCACAGTGGGGCCAGTTAAATCACAAAAGTCCTTGTAAGCCAGATTTGCAATTAGAAAGATCTGCTGGCATTGTAGGGAATGGACTGAGTGAACAACCATATGCTAAGACAGCACCAAGGACAGTTCCATTAGAGAAGATGACAACACTTCAGCTGGATCTCAAAGACTAGAAGTTTTGTAGATTACAGCAAAAATAAGAATAAGGCAGTCCCCAATTTCTGATGGTTTGACTTATAATTTTTTGACTTTCCAAAGGTGAGGAGGAGATATGCATTCACTAGAAACCATACTTCAAATATTGAGCTTTTTGATCTTTCCCCACGCTAGTGATATGAGTCACAATGCTCCCTCATGAAGCTCGGCAGTGGTAGCAAGATGATTTTGCCTAACTATAGGACAACATAGGTGTTCTAAGCATATTTAAGGCAGGCTAGGCTAAGCTATGGTGATTGGTAGGTTAGGTATATTAAATCCATTTTTGATTTACAGTATTTTCAACCTATGATGGATTTATCAGGGCCTAACCCCATACTAAGTCGAGGAGCACCTGTAGTAGTAAACACTAATATGGAACTTACTTTGTGCTAGGCACTGTTGTAAGACTTTAACATTTATTAACTCATTTAATATTTACATCCACTACTTGAGGTAGGTACTACCGTATTTTCCGGCGTATAAGACGACCCCCTAATTTTACAGTTAAAACATAGGTTTAGGCCTATATTCGCTGTATAAGACTACCCCCCACTTCCGAGGCTGTAGTCTTATACAGCGAATATAGGCCTAAACCTATGTTTTAACTGTAAAATTAGGGAGTCGTCTTATATGCCCGGTCGTCTTATACGCCGGAAAATACGGTACCATTGGTTTCCATCTTCTAGATGGGATGAATGAAGCACAGAAGTGCAAGAATCTGCCTTTAGTTACAAAGCTAGAAGGGAGGGAGGCCATGTAGCCAGATACAGAAGAGCTTTTGCAACCAGAAAAGGCATATGCAAAGGCATAAGGATGAAAAGAAGTGACAAGTTCACAGAATAAAGTATCCAGTGAGACTAAACACAGGAAAAAATATTACAGGCCATGCAACGAAGCTGGTCCTTCAACAGGTATGAAGTTTATCAATAGGGCAAAGACATGTTTATTACCATGTGCTTTAGAGATGATATAGGTGCCCTATTAAGTTTCAGTATGTGTGTGTGTGCATATGTCTGTGTGTGAGAGAGAGAGTGAGAGACAAATAATGGGAGAGAGAGACAGACAAGAGAACTAGAACCTTGAGACCACTAAAGAGGTTACTGGGAGAATCCCGAAAAGAAAACACCCACAAGGAAAGCTGGGATGGCTCAGTGGGTTAAGTGCTCACTTTGCAGCTCCGGGGACCGAGGATCGAATCCTGGCCCCGGCCCGTGCAGACCCATATGCTGAACTGGGGAGTGCCCCCAGTTCAATTCTCACCGGGGTGAGACCCCGGCCCAGTTCCTGCCCTGTGCAGCCCCACCCACCTGTGGAGTGAGAAAGTACAGAAAGACTCCAAGGTTCCTAGTTTAAGAACCAGGTAAGCAATAAATCAGTTAAGCACATAGAAAAGGCTGTAGAAGGAGTAGGCTTAGGAGAGAGAATGCTAAGTTTGGGGCACCTGCAACAGTTATGGGATGGCAGTTAAGAAATAAGTGGAGCCCACAGAGAAATCTGGGCTATAGATACAAATTTGGAAGTTATCAGGACACAGGTCGATTTCAAAACCATGAAGGTATAAGATCACACAGGAAACCCAATCAACACCAAATTTAAAAACCTGTCAAGGGAACAGTTACAGATAAGTGGTAGGAAGATAGGAAGATCAGAGAAACTAAAGGAGATATTTAAAGACATGGGCAGCCAATAGTGTCAACTGTTACAAAGAATTACTATAAGACTTGAAAAAAGCCCGCTGAAACCAGCATGTAAGAAATCACTGGTAATCTTTTCATAGTAATTACAGCAGTGGATTTCACAGTGGACTCAACCATGAATGGGAAATGAAAATGCAGACCATGTCAGCAGGAACAGCTAGCAACTTTGAGTGAGGGGCTATTCTAAGTGCTTCTCATGTGATTAACTCACTGGATCCTCTTAAAATCTCTATGTTCAAAAAACTTCTTATGGGGAAGCCGGGATGGCTCAGTGGGTTAAGCGCTCACTTTGCAGCGCCGGGGACCGAGGATCGAATCCCGGCCCCGGCCCGTGCGGACCCATATGCTGAGCTGGGAACTGCCCCAGTTCAGTTCTCTCTCTGTCTCTGTATCTCTCTCTCTCTCTCTCTCCCTCTCTCTGTGAAAAACAATTAAAAAAACAAAAAATTAAAAAAAAAACAAAAAACTTTTATTTTTCTGGTTTTACAAAGAGGAAACAGGCAGAAGTTAAACAACTTGCCCAAGATCACACACTGAGTAACAGTGAAGTTGGGATTTTATCCCAAACAATCTAATTACCGTTGCCATGGCAATACAAGTATTCTTTCCAAAATTGGGCAATAAAGGAAAAAAGGGATAACAAAATGTACTGAGTTGTTACTACATAACAGGTATAACTGTATCTTGAACTCTGAAACAATGGAAGTGTAGCGCTTGAAAGACAAGTCATCTTTTGCTATTTCTGTTTTATTGCTTTAGCATTGGAGAGACATGAGTGTTACCTGTAGCATAATGGAAACGAGGTATTAGAAAGGAAAGATTAAAGCAGGGTTTCCCAACCCTGGGACGACTGACATTTTGGATTTGATAATCTGGTGTTGTGCGGGGCTGCCCTGTCCACTGTAGGATGTTCATTTCACAGCACCCCCTCATCTACTCATCAGGTGCCAGCAGCACAACCCCTTTCCTCCTATTGTGACAACCAAAATCATCCCCAGTTTCTCACCAAATGAAAGGGAGCAAAGCTGCCCCTGGTCGAGAACCAATCAGGGAAGCTGGGATGGGTCAGTGGGTTAAGCGCTCACTTTGCAGCCCTGGAGCCCGAGGATCGAATCCCAGCCCCGGCCCATGCAGACCCATATGCTGAGCTGGGGTGTGCCCCCAGTTCAGTTCTTGCCGGGACCTATGTGGGAGGCTCCTGGCCCAGTTCCTGCCCTGCACAGCCCTGTGCCCACCTGTGGAGTGAAACTATATGGAAAACTAATGTCAACTATGGAGACTGCTCTGGGCCCTCCCCCCTCTCTCTGTCTCTGTTTCTCTCTGTCAAAAATCAATAAAATGGGGAAGCTGGGATGGCTCAGTGGGTTAAGCGCTCACTTTGCAGCGCCAGGGACCAGGGATCAAATCCCGGCCCCGGCCCGTGCGGAACCATATGCTAAACTGGGAGCTCCCCCAGTTCAGTTCTCTCTCAGTCTCTGTCTCTGTATCTCTCTCTGTTAAAAATAAATAAATAAATATATATTTAAAAAATCAATAAAATAAATCTTTAAAAAAAAAAAAGAAGAACCAATGGATTAAAATAAGAATGGAACACAGGAAGAGAGCAAGATCTAAAAGGATGGAATAGGACCAAACGAAAGTGCAAACTAACATCTGTCTGAAGTAGCAACAACTTTGCTATTGAGCAAACACAAAATGAAGTACCTTTATGTCTGGATCTAATAGCTGATTCTTCAACAACTCATAGTCATTTGTTTCACCCTAAACAAGAAGGGGAGAAAAATGAAGTTTTACTTGCTTTGGTTTCCTGTTAAAGATCAACAGCAGGACTTTTAACTATACCATAACATCTGATGAAATTACAAAAGGAACACTAACTTCCATACATCAATTGTGGATTATAAAATCACTGACTACGAAATTGAAAAATTCATGTTAGTGGAGCCAGAAGGCTTGAATAAAAGAAAATGGCAATTAAAAAGGCATTTATATTTATGTATACGAGTGTACTGACATTTAAATATGATTGTTGATACTCCAAGATAATATCCATTCACATGTATGATTATAAATGCATGACATATAAAATAGTCATTATACATCAGTTACACCTCAATTTAAATAAAAGTCATTCATATTTCCCCTCCATTATTGAGATTTAGTAGCATCACTTCTAAACACAAAAACAAACCAAAATTCCATATTAATAGAGCTGGTTTATTGTCCCAAAGTAATACTTAGGTAATTCCTTAAGAAATAAAATGCTGTGATCAAACAGTTTTTTTACTCTATCATTTGCTTAAGTTTTTTAAAGATCTCATGTAAATAAAGCAGCTGAAGAGGTAAAATCTCAGCAAAGAGGTTATTACTCTAATTTTGAACTGCAGCATCATGCTGTTATTAAGTATTTGATTTCAAGATGAGTATCTAAAATTCATCTTATTATGTCAACTGGTCTTTAGTAAAATAGCTATAATTGTATTCTGACAAATAAAAAACAAACCTCAATATGTCAATTATATCACAATAACGCTGAGGAGGAGGAAAAACCTCCCACCACACCTCATGTGTTATCTACTCTTACCTTTCTGTACTTCAGCAAGACTTCTGTAACAGTTCCACCAAACCGAACAGTTTTTCTTGGGGGAGAGTTGAAGAAATCATTCTCTAATGCAAGCATATCTGAAATCCTGTATAATGAAAATTATCAAGCTATTAAGTGTATAACAAAGAATGACAAAAATTATAATAGCCAACATTTCTTAACCATCATAATTCAGTGGGACAACTGCTAAACCCTCTTAACTGGCCTCCCTGCTCCCACTCTTATCCCCCAACAATCCTGAAAAACACAAAATCAAACCTCACTATGTCAATTATATCTCAATAAAACTGGTGGGCCGGGAGGGAGGGTGAGACAGCACATGAAACCTTACTTGCCCCTTTTAGTACTGCCTCTGTCCCTCCCATTAGATCTCTTTACTCAGAAATTCAATAATCTTTCAAAAACTTAGAACAGATCATGCTACTCTACTCTCTTGCCTAAACTATCCAAAGGTTTCTTGCTTCCCTTAGAATACACATCCAAATGCCATACTGTAATCTTCGAGGTCCTCATTAATCTGACCTTTGCCTACCTCTCTGATCTCATCTCCTACTTACTCTACTGTAGCTATAGTGTCGCTTCTGTTCTTCAAATTTGCCAAGCTGGTTCCCATTTCACTATGCTGTTCTCGCTATCCGAAACACTCATTCCCCAGACATACACGGTTGGATTCTTGTCTTCATTCAAATTGAAGCTCAAATGTCAGAAGCCTTCCCCATCAGAACCCTAAAATACCCATCCTCTCCCTGCCCCCTCACATCACCCTGTTTCGTTTCTTCACGGCAGTTATCACTACCTGGAATCATCCTATTCGTCTAGTTACTGTCTTTCCTTCCCTAGAGTGTAGCTCTGCTGAGTAAGGATGTTGTCTCTTTTGATGACACTACTGTTCCCAGTGTCTCACCCAGTAAGTAAGCACTTAATAAATATTATGAGTCATATTATGCTAAGTGTTTTACAAACTCAGCTTCTTTTAAACAGAGCAGATTAGTGAGGGGCGGGGCGGGGGGAGGAACATACTATCCTACTAATGACTCTCAAAGTTAACCCCCAAAGTGTTTTATGGGGGTTAGGAAACCTTCAAAGTTGAGTCATAAAGACTGTTAAACATATGTGTCGAAGCAAATTTCAAGCAAAAGCAGTTAAGATTCGATCTGCCACGAGTGACAGCATTCAATGATGACAGCCATCAGTGACAGCTGACTGTCCAAATGGCCCAGGGACCTCTTTCCAAATCTAGACGAAGAAGCGGGAGGTAAGAGTCAAGGAGCTCAATGCAGTACCCGGGCCGGGGACGCTATGAAGGAGCCCAGGGGAGAGAGAAGGGGGCGCTGGGGCAGAGAGCAGATTTTTCCAGATCCTCTCTCACCTTTCGCATCCACTTCAGGGGCACGGGCTTACTCTTCCGAACCTGAGACGACCCTCTCTACCCTGTGCTCCCACCACACTCCATTAACTCTGCCCCAGGCTCTTTTACATCCGCTTCCCTAATCCCGGCCCGGGGCTCCGGTCCCAGCCGCGCAGAGGAAGCGGCCCGGAGTCTTACCCAGTCCTCGATGCGCCCAGCGCCTTGACCGCAGAGGCCGGAGAGGCCGGAGAGGCCCCCTCTCCGGGAAAGCGCGTGTGAAGCAGCGGGGCCGCCATTGCGCCAGGTAAGTGCGACAGCGGCGCCTCGCGGGCGGAAGTCGTGCTCCGTCTGGCATCGCCTCTGTCTCGGCCTCCAGCCAATCAGGAGCCCCGCGTGGAGAGCGCAGCGAGCTCGCGGGCTAGAGCGCCGCAACGCTGTCTCCTTCCCGCCCTCCCCTGATCAGGCCCCTTCTGCTTGGAGGACTTTCTCCGCCTAGCGAGATGTGGGGCCTAGAGCGGCCTCCAGTACGCCCAGGGAGCAGAGCGATCCACGGGGCCCTGAGGATTCCCTAAGAAAGGGTGGAACACCCGACAAGTGCCATGCGATGGGTTCCACTACTATTAACTTTTTGAACTCAAAACATCCCTTAATCAAACTGAACAAATTGAGGTTCTGTGATTAACCCAAACCCTCAGAGAGATGGGGCGGGCTGGGAACTTGAACCAGACTGCTTGACCCAGAATCCGGGGCTCTATACCCACCGCACTGTCCTCACAGACACCCAAGATTATCTTATCCTCAGGGAAACAGGCTTGACCAAGCACTTACCCAGAACCCTCAGAAGTGGGATGATGCTGAGATCAAAGAGGAGAGGAGACAGTTTCAGAGGCATTAACCCTTGAACTTGAAATTTTGAAGAATGTACAGGAGCCAGACCAACAAAGCAGGGGAGGGTCTTTCAGGGAGAGGGAACAGCAGGTGGCAAGGCATGGGGGTGGGGAGGCAGATGGACAGAGGGACTGCCCCTCCCCATAATTTCTAAGAGGGGAAAATGTTTCAACCTTTGGGAATTGTAGAGAACTATCAAAATACATTAAACCAGCTACCAGAACAAGAACAAAGCACTCTTCTGTTTTGCAGTAGTGTAAAATCAGTAACTGGCTTTCTCCTGCCTTCATATAGTCCCATTACTTCTCCCCTCACTGCTTTAGAGTTCTTGTGGAATCGGGGATAAAATCATCAATGTCCAGGAGCAGAGGAAATCGTGCCCTAGTTCATAAAGCTGCAAGACAGCTGTTTAAGTGGGCATCTCTTCCCCTCCACCCTCAAAGGAAAAAAATTTTAAATCACAGTTCATCAACATTCATACACTGTCAGTAGAAGTTTAACTGTACTGTCAAACAATTTGACAATTCCATTTTTAAAGTCTGTCATGTATAAATGAATGTTAATTAAAAACCATAATGAAACGAACGCCTGTGAATGTACCACCCAATTTATGAAACATTAACCTGTACTACTGAAGTTTCCTGTGTGCTATTCCCAGATCCCACCTTCTCCCTGCTTCTTTCCAAAATTACTACCTTGATTTTTAAAAATAAACTTATCTTTATATAATTACTGTGTAGTCCTAAACACTGTTATCTACTTTTGCTTGTCTTTGAGTTTGCTAAAATTACTTCCATGCTATATTATACTGCTGCTTGTTTTCTCTTTCTTCCCTTCCTTCCGATTTATTTTAGAGTGTGTGTGTGTGTGTGTGTGTGTGTGTGTGTGTGTGTGAGAGAGAGAGAGAGAGAGAGAGAGAGAGAGAGAGAGAGAGAGAGAGAGAGAGAGAGAGAAGGGAAGAACAGTCCAGAGACATCTCCATAGTTGTACATCATTAGTTGTGACACAGTTTCATTCCACCCAGGTGGATGTGGGGCTGCACGGAGTGGGAACCAAACTGGGGGCCTCCCACATGGGAGGTGAGAACCTTCACTGCAGTGTTCCATGGTTAGCAGTTGTGCCACAGTTCAGCATATGGGTTTGCACAGGCCAGGGCTGGGATTCAATCCCTGGACTCCGAGGTTGCAAGGCAAGCACGCAACCTGCTGCACTATCCAAGAATCCCGGCTTGTTTTCAATTAATTTTGTTTCTAGAATCCATCCCTGTTGCTACGTAGTTGTATTTTATTTTCTCTACCATATAACATTCCATCATATGAATATACCATGATTTATATATCCATTTTCCTATCACCGTTATTTCAATTATTTCCTTTCTTCCCTTTCCCATTATGTACATTGTTATGAATATTATTGTACAATCTCCTGAACCATGTGTGTGAGAATATTTCTAGACTACAATTGCTGGCTTGGAGGGTATACAAGAAACAAAAGAGCTTTCCAATGTTGTGCCAATATACATTCCTAGCAATATCTTCTCCTTAAGCTTGAACAGAGGTCCTTCTTTATTTTCCCAAAGCATAGCTAAGGCTAGATTGCCATGTTTAAAATTTTTTTCAGTATAAGCCTGAGTATCCAAGAAAAATCTTAGACCAGCATACTTCACTGTTGGAATTTTTGGCCATGTCCCCTCATTGAAGATCCACTACTCAGTTACCGGGTTCCATGGCCAACTCATCTTGACAGGATAAAAGTTTCCTTTATCCATTCCTAGCTTCCCCAGAGTCCCAACCCTTTTCATCTCCAGATCAAACCAAAGAAAATAAAGACCCCCCCCTCCAAAAACAAAAACAATAAAGCAAAGACACAGCTTGCCCACAATGTTGTCATCCTTTTACCTCACTGTGCATCGCAGTTGTTCATGATTATTCTGAGCCTCTTCATTCCAGAATGAACTTTTGCTTTACTTTCATATACTCAGAAGACCCATTAAACTGTTTTTTCAAAAGAGCAGTCTTTCCCTAGAGATGAATTTTACATTCATCCCTAGAGTAGCTCTGTTGGTTAAAGCCTCTTGGCTTGAAAGTAACGGAAACTACCTCAAGCTAGTGTAAACAGAAAAGGCAAATCTGTTCTAAGGATACAAGGATGCCTTAAGGCTGGGGTCCCCAACCCTCAAGCCATGGACTGGTACCAGTCCCAGTCAGGGGCCTATTTGGAACTGGGCTACACAGTAAGAGGTGAGAGGCAAGTGAGTGAGTGAAGCTTCATCTGTATTTACAACTGCTCCCCATCGCTCCCAATACCACCTGAACTCCACCTCCTGTCAGATCAGCAGCAGCGTTAACATTCTCATAGGAGGCTGAACCCTATTGTGAACTGCGTATGCAAGGGATCTAGATTGTGGGCTCCTTATGAGAATCTAATGCCTGATGATCTGAAATGGAGCTGAAGCGGTGATGCTAGAGTTGGGGAGCAGCTGCAAATACACAGTCACATTAGCAGAGAGATTTGACTGCACAGAGACCATAATAAATCAATAGCTGGCAGACTTATATCATAACTCCATGAGTCGGGGGGAGAGTAGGGAGGGGGTATCAAATATATGGTGATGGAAAGAGAGTTGATTCTGGGTGGTGAGCACATAATGCAATGTATAGACAATGTAATGTAGAATTGTACACCTGGAAACAATGTAATTGTTATCAATCAATGTCACCCCAATAAACTTAACACACAAAAAAATCAACCCTATGAGTGGCAAGTGACAATTAAGTTGCATCTGGTGGCAGGCTTTATTGTAGCAAGTGAGTTGTATAATTATTTCATTATATATTACAATGTAATAATAATAGAAATAAAGTGCACAATAAATGCAGTGTGCTTAAATCATCCTGAAACCATCCCTATACTGAAGCAAAGGACAAAAAGGGGGAAAACATAAAACAAATTTTTGCAAGTTTCCGTCCAAAGTATTATACAACCTAAAAAAATGTACTTTTGCCTATAACTGAAAATTCTCAAAGGAAATACCCCTGTATTAGAGCATTCTTACATAAACAATCCACCGATACAAAGAAAGATCGTAAAAGGAGGGCAGTCTCAAATGAATTTTATTTTATTGGCATTAAAATATGCAGTCAGATCAGATTTTAAATCCTTGGGAAAAAGGGAAACTCAGATGTTATTTAAGTCAAATGAACATATAAATATAAATTGTGGCATGTTATGTACTGATTGTGTTAACCTTTCTGATAGCTAATGAGATCATAAAATATCCTTAAATGCAAGGAGTTGAATTTTCAAGTCCATTTCCATAGAAATTGTACTTACTTACATCTTGACCCAGAGTATGTGAGACATTATTTTCCATTTGGAATACTCTGGAAAGTTCATTATGGCTTAAAATTCTGGCAATAAATAGCTTTATTATCTAAAGCTAGAAAACACTCCTCAAGACTGAAACACGTATACTTAGCAGTGCAGTCTAGCAGGGCTGCTCGTCTGAGTGGGTCAGAATTTCAGGTGGAGGTTTCCAAAATAAGATTAATGTAAGTATTTGTGCTTTTATAAAGTTGGCATTTAAATCTGTAGAAACACTGGTGAGTTCTGGAAAGAAAAAAGCAATTTTTATTTGAGATGACATTTATAAACATAGAGTATAACTCAAATTAGAGTTGTTGATTTTCATTCTCACTGAAAGTAAGACTTTAAATAGAGAAGTAACCCACTGACTAATCTAGAGTATATTACCGCTCAAATTATAACAGTCTTAAAAGTATTCATTAATAAATTTAACTTGGAAGGAAAGCTTAAACACCTTATAACAAATTATATGTCAATTATACATTAATTCCAGCTTCTCCATTTGTGTGACACTGAGAAAATAACGTAACCTCTCCATATCAAATCTAACTTCCTTGAACTAAAGTGAATAATAATGCCTATATCTGATTGTTGTGAGGGATGAGATAATACCAGTAAATTACTTAGTACAGTGTGTAGAGTATTATAAACACCCAATAAATGTCACCTATTATTGTTAATGAATGCCCCATATGTGTTGATTCAAAGATGATACAAAATGGGAATACAAAAGTAAATAAAGCAAAGATGAGTAAGATCCTCATGCTCTACTAGAGAAATTACTATTACTATATAAGAAGCCATGATTAATCTGAGGATCAAAATGAGACTTTTTGGGGATGCTGGGAAGGCTCAGTGGGTTAAGCGCTCACTTTATAGCCCTGGGGTCTGAGGACTGAATTCTAGCCCTGGCCCATGTGGACCCATATGCTGAACTGGGGTGTGCCCTCAGTTCAGTTCTTGCTAGGGCCCATGCGGGAGGTCCCCAGTCTGATTCCTGCCCTGCACAGCCCCACACCCACCTGTGAAATGAAACTATGTTGAAAACTAATGCTGTCCACTATGGAGACTGCTCTGGGCCCTCCCCCTTCTCTCTGTCTGTCAAAAACAAACAAACAAACAAACAAACAAACAATAAAGATAAATCTTAAGCTTTTTCTTAAGTACCTCATGAACTATAGAGCAATATTTTACTATTCTAGATCAGGGTTTCTCAACCTCACATTAATGAGGCTTTGGGCTGGTGAATTCTGTCTTGTGAGGGGCTGACCTGTGCATTGTAAGGTGTTTTGCAGTACCTCTGGGTTCTCTACCCACTAGATGCCAGTAGCACCCTCCCCACTCTGCATGTTTGTATTACTGTGGGCTACTGCTGTGAGCCTCCAAGTCCAAGCCGGGACCTGTTTTCACCCCTGCTGCCCCAAGAGCACCCAGTGCCTGCCTGTCTGGCCGGTGGACTGCTCAGGGCCTGAGCATCACCACTAGCACACGGTAGGCTCCACTGTTGGCAAATGCCAGGCACCAAACAGTAGAACCTCAACCTGAAAGGCAGAGACTTGGCAAATTGCCTCTGCTCAGGCCCGCAGAACAAGGTGAGATGGCCAGGTTCTCTAAGAGAATGGCACCCTCAGATCTGAGTGTCACCAGTGCAGAGTGAAATGCACTGTGCTGACCGCAGGCCTAACCAGCCAGCTCCACTCCCTCGGGCCAGTTGCTCTTGGTCAGGTGCATGACTTCAGCTAATGAAACTAGGGTCAAAGCAACTGCACAGCCTACTGCAGGCAAACAAGGGGAGCAGGAGTTTTCTGTCATGTGACATAAGCAGCCACGTAATGTCCTTGATTTTGCTTTTTAGCCCTCTGAGCCTACAGTATTTACTATATGGGCTTTCATAGAAAATTTGCCAATCCTTATGTTAGGTAAGTATTAATACTTATCTTACCATCATATAGAGAAATGTGTCATAACATTTGGTGCTTATTCTACCTGATGTCACCTTTGTAGAAAAAAAAAAATGTTATGTATATGTAAATAAACACAGCAAAGTGTTTTCCAAGATGAATACCCAAGGTGCCTACACTTCAGTTAGAAACTGTTGCTAACATCTAAGAGACCTGCTTTCAGCTTAAAACTGGAAGAGAGCTCGAACTCTAATTATTGGCCTATTGCCATTACCTTATAACAGAGCTCACAGGTAAAATTACGAATACAAAATAACCTGCTTAAAAAGCAGGCATTCAAAGGTCTCTTGTCTCTCGTTCCCTCCCTCCACCCCTTCCCCTCCAACTTCCAAGTCCCAAGCACCCTTGCATATAGCATCAGATGGTCCTTTCCCAAGTGTGTCCCCAACAAGCCATGTACTGTTACACCTCTGTGCCTGCCCTTCCCTTCACATGGAATGATCGTCCTATCTTCACCCAATGAACACTTCCCCCATTCTCCCTAAAGAGAAGGAAATTTATGCAACAGGATTAGAGAGAAAGACCAGAAAAGTGATACTCAGTGATATATACTATTACGACAGCATTTAACATGCAAAAAAACAGAGTCACCAATTATGACATTTACGTGGTCTTTTTGTACCTTTCTCATTGTTGAGAGGTTGGAGAGTTAAGTGGAATTCATCCTCAATGGTCTTAACCATAGTTCATCAAACAGGTTAGCACAAAGGACCTTGTGATTTAGTACAAATAACCAAATGTTTTCCAAACTTCAAATTCATTTCAAATTTCAGCTACACAATTAACTTTCACCTTTATGTTGACTCACACAAAGTGTTTTTTTACTTAAATAAATGTATTTCAAAAAGCAATCATTACTAAATAGAAAAATCAGTACTACTTGGCATAAACAGACATTATGCATTGAAATGTCTGTTAACACAAATGGTATTAAATCCTAGCTGGGGCGCACTTGTTCCCTACCAAAACATTAGATGTGTTAGAGATTACTAACCCCCAAACTAAGGACATTCTCCTGGATGTAATCACACAGATTTTAAAAGAACTGAAAAGGGAATAACTTTCCTACTGGAGGGCTCATTGTCTTTAATGCTGTAATATATCCTGGTGCCACCTTTAATCATTTTGTTTCAGAAACAGTTACTCTCCCACCCCACCTTAGAGCTCCAAGAAGAAATGTAATTACCACCCTCTCTAGACTAGGCCTAAACAAAAGAAACATCACACTAGTGTCTGGTAGAGTGGGTCACACCTTACAGCCCAGTGCACTAGGTTTCAAAAACCTACCAAAGTTCCAAAGATCTAATCCTTGAAGAAAGGCCACTTCGCCTCCTCTAAACTGAACTTTTTCAAACAGAAGAGGTTGAGGAAGCGACTAGAACACAGACCTGGGAACGATCCCAAAATACCGTTAGGTGAAGATTCCTCCCAAGGCACTTACTTGGCAGAGGCCTGAGTGGCCGGCCATTGGATGGCTGGAGTCTGGTTCTGTACTAGCCAGGGTGACTGTCCTTCTCCGAGGGGGCAGTGAAGGCGCTGTCAGGGGACACTGATTGCTGGGCCTCCGTAGCTGGAGTCAGGGACTCGTGGAGCAGGGACATGGTGTCAGGGACTTCCTGAGTTAGCTCCTGGCCCGTTGGTGACACAGTCTTGGAAGCCTGAGCAATTGACTTCTTAACAATCTCCTGGGCAAGTGAACACAGGCTGAGAGGAGCCTCTTGGACTAAAGCACTGCTCTGGGGGTGCTGTTGGGTGTCACACGGGACCTGAAGATCCTGGACAGCCGGGGTGGCCCGTTGGTCCACAGGTTGAGTTTGAAAAGATGAGGGTGACAAAAGCTGGATCAGAGAGGCCGGAGTGAACACAGTCTGGGTTTGGGAAGCCTGAACAGATTGAGGCTGAGTTTGAGAGGTCAGAGAGAGATTCTGGACATTACTATCTGAGGCTACAGGTATCTGGAAGCGGATCTGTGCAGCCACAGGCACCAGAGGGTGGCTCTGAGAGGCCACAGGCACCAGGAGGTGGTTCTGAGAGGCCCCAGGCTCCAGGGGGACGCTCTGTGAGACCATGGGGGCTGAAGTCTGGCTCTTGGAGGTCAGGTTGTCCAGAGGCAGGTCTGCAGTAGACCAGGGGACAGCAGGTAGGCTGGTAGAGGCAAGAGTGACGGAAGGTTGGCTCACAGAGGCCAAGGAGACCACAGAGGTGTGGATGGCTGGAGGCAGAGGCTGGTCCCGAGGAGACGGGGTGAACTCAGGTGGCACCAAAGGGGCCCAGGCTCCTACAACAAATCTCGGCAGGCCAGCCTGGGGGCCTGGGGTACACACCCCTTCTGCACTTTGGACAACTGGTTTTGAGCCCAGATCCTCGCTGCCAAAGTCTTCAGCATTGCTCCTCTGGTTGACACTTTCCATTCCGTCTCTGTCCTGGTCCCCCTTTGCCAGGTCTTGGTCTACCTGGTCCCCCTTTGCCAGGTCTTGGTCTACCTGGCCGAAGACGGTCATACTCAGAGACGTAGAGCTTTGGCTGAGCCTCTGGCGGCGCTGCCCCTGCCCGAACTCCCTAAAGGGGGTGGAAATTTCGCAGAAACTGAAAAAGAAGCGGTTGTGGAAGGTCTGGTTGTGAACGTTCACCACGGAGGCGGAGGGCACGTGGAAGGGCCTCCCGACGGCCTCTTTGGGGGTCAGTTCGATGTTGCCGGAGTACCAGAAGATCCACCAGAGGAGGCTGAGGAAGATGATGATGGACCCCAGGTAGAGCAGCAGGTCGCAGTAGTGCAGGTTGGCGAAGACCCCGGTGAACAGCACCGACACGCCCACCGTGTCGAAGACGACGCCCAGCCAAAAGAAATGCCGGCAGCGGCCCAGGCCCTTCCGCCGCCTGCTCCGGTCGTCGGATTTTCCTGAAGGCTCCATGACCTCCCACTGTCGCCGGCGCCAGGCCCGCACAGGCCACGCGACGGGCTGCGCAGCCTAACGCCAGCCGTGGCTGCTGGGTCCCCATAGCAACGCCTGGCGCGTGAGCCGCGTAAGGGGCGGGGCCTCCTCTCACCTGCGCTGGAAAAGGGCCCCGCCCAGGAGACGGGCGCATGCGCGGTACGCCCCGTCTCCCGCGCGGGCTTTTCCTCCGCATGCGCAGTGTGTCTTCTCCGGTCTTGAGTCCCTACGTTGGTTGAGAGCCGTAGCTCCTCAAGCCCCGACTTGGCATTTGGGGACTTAACCTCCCCAGACGGCATTTAAATTTGTCTCAGGTACATGGTATGGACACTGACTTCATTTAAATGGGATATCTCAAAAAGTATGTCATCCACATGCGCAAAATGTTGATGGATGAGGCACGTGGACGTAAGCCTAATGTCGAAATGTTGTTGGGAGAGAAAATAGGGTCCATACACGTGTACATCCAACGGGCTTGAGGGGTTAAGTGATGCGTGTGGGGAATTTAAGTCTCAGGACGTTGGTCTCTGTCCCCACTAACACTCCTCTGCCCACACCCGGGGCTTCCACCCTGAGTGTGAGATCCTGAAGGAGAGCAAATGCAAAGGACCCTCTTCTAGTACCTTCCCCTTGTCAGCCAGCAGTACAGCTTGTCCTGAGTTGCTGCCACTTTCTGTGGAGTTAATGGTTTCCCTTTGTTTTGGTGAATAAGTGTCAAGATTAGGGTCTGGGGAAGCTGGGATAACTCAGTGGGTTAAGCGCTCACTTTGCAGCCCCGGGGACCAGGGATCAAGTCCCAGCCCCGGCCTGTGCGGACCCATATGCTGAACTGGGAGCTCCCCCAGTTCAGTTCTCTCTCTGTCTCTGTATCTCTCTCTCTCTCTGCCAAAAATAAAAATAAATAAAAATATATTTAAAAAAAAAGATTAGAGTCTGTTATTAGAATAACTTAATTTCAATTTTAGCTATTGGCCAAGTTGTGACTGGACCATTACATACTTCTGCTACCTAACAGCCAACCTAGAGGCGAATTCTCTGAGGTTTACCTGTCTTCTCCAAGTTCTTCTCTTTTATTATCACTTTTGTTGACCTGTTTGCCCAGTCCCCTGGGAATACTTACCCGATTACTTTTCGCACCATTTTCATAAGAGTAAGATAGGAAAACTGTCAAAATGAGAAAAACTGACAGGAGCCTAAAAACTATACAATAGCTTAAACGAGCTCATTTTAAATTTGAGAACAGGGGCATGGGGAAAATTAAGCAAGTTTAAGACCTGCTGTGGTTCGGGTTATAGTATTATTAATGAAAAGTCATAGCCAAGTAGAGGCCCTTGGTTCCTCAATTGCTAAATGTGCAATTTAAAAGTAAAATATCCTTTTAATTTCAGAATGGACAGGCTTACAGGAAAGTTGTAAAGAGAAATGCCCAGTATCCGTCCTTTCTTTTTAAAAATCCATTACAAAATTCCTTCCTTTTTTTTTTTTTATAGGTGTTTTCTACAGGTTTCGGAAGCTACAGTTTATGAATTTGAACTGGTCAGTTTAGACTACCCCTGAACCTGGGTACCCCTGAAATATGCTAAAGGGTCCCAATGTCCCAAGATAAAACATGGTCCATCTCCCTACAACGTCAATTATCCGATAGTAAGTACTTTAAAAGGCGAAAGACTCATGCGATCTGAAGAGAAACCAGAGTATAGTAAGTACTTTAAAACATTAATATTACAAAAACAAACATGGATCATGGGATTGAATCTAAAATGAAAAAGCAGAAGTTTTGGACTAAATACCCAAGATATAAGTTTATTTTGGGGAGTTCATTCAGGAATAGTAGTTACTGTGCCACAGCCTTACACAAAATTTCAGTGTATGTGTATAAACATTATACATCTTATAGGAACCTCAGTTTCTAGTGGCAAGAAATTTTCATTTGAAATATTTTTAATGTATTTTTACTGTGTTTTAATATATCAGAACAAGAATTGGGAATATTATGGAGAATAGGAAATCTGTGTACATTTAATTTAATAGAAGGCACAACTATGCGCTGTATTTCCAGAACAGGGGCTTGCTTTCTTTTAACATTAGGGATACTTTATTAGAAAATTTATGTTGAAAAGTACTGATAAACTTCTTTATTTTTGTGGGGGAAATAAAACAATCTTGCCAATAGAAGACCCTTTTATGCTAATACAAAAGAGAGGGAGAGAACACAATTTCTTATCGAGTAAGCATTAATAGATCTATATGCATGTAAGTTAGCATGAAATCTTTGTGTTACCTTTGTGTTATCAGGATATGCTTCTTGATTTGGGGACCACCTTGGTGCCCTGTCAATAGTGAGCTAAAAGCTTTCTTCTTGTAGCCCCAACTTCTTTCCTGAAACTTCTCTGGAGACAAATTTCTCAACTAGCAAACACCGAACCTTTCATTTTTCTGGACTGTGCTCATGAGTTTTATTTTTTTCTTTCTCATACAATAACACATCTCCTACAACAAAAGTATTCATTTAGGGAGAAATTTGGTGGCTCCAAATCTTAGCATGTTATATAGTATTATTATTATATATATTTTTTTACAGACTCAGGATTGTTTCTAGGGAGAAATCCTACTATAAATTTAGAGAAAAGGAAAACACATTCATTTAAGAAATGAATATACAAAGTGTTGGGATCTTCCAGGAAAGTATGGGATAAGGCCAAGTGTTGCCTAAGACATGCTTGTACTGAAAAAAAATCATTGTTTTCTCAAATTCTATTTTTACTGGGCATGCTGTATTTTTATTTCCTAAACCTGGCAATCCTATTTAAATTTCCCCAATAGCTATTAACTTTGGACCTGTAAGAATAAGATGAACATATTCTTTCTAGAATAAATGCTTTTTTCTCTAAACAAAGTGATTTTATAAATAAATTTTTAAAAAAAGACTAAATTAGGGGAGCCGGGATGGCTCAGTGGGTTAAGCGCTCACTTTGCAGCCCCAGGGACTGAGGATCGAATCCCCCTGGCCCGTGTGGACCCATATGCTTAACTGGGGAGTGCCCCAGTTTGGTTCTCACTGGAGTGAGACCCCAGCCCAGTTCCTGCCCTGTGCAGCCCCTCGCCCACCTGTGGAATGAAACTATGTGGAAAAACCAATGATGTGCAACTATGGAGACTGTTCTGGGTCCTTCCCCTTCTCTCTGTCTCTGTATCTCTCTCTCACTCTGTCAAAAACAAAACAAACAAAAAAGACTAAATTGAAAAAAAAAACAACACAAAAATGATTCCATTCACTGAGGACACAGTGTGAAAAAAAAAAATACACACCAAATATTCACAATGTTTGTGCTTTACAGAATGGTATTAATATCATGAATAACAGTATTTCCTTATAGACTTGAATTCTGAGTAGTCCAGAACAGTTTGAGTTAGAGGAAGCATTCCCATTTCATGATAGCAAAATCAAATGTAAAAGGAGGTTTGCAGCTGATTTAAAAAGCAAACAAACAAACAAAAAAAGAAAATGAAGGTATTGCCTATTTGAAAACTTTGTAGAGAAGTAGGGGATTAGTACAATCCTGATGTCTTTCTATTTTTAGTTTCCACTTTTCACTGGAGAACTTCTGTTGGGGCCGGGGCTGCAGGTAGATATGGGAGAGAGGCTGAGTGTGTGGAGTTTGGATGTGGGAGGGATGGTGCCTATCGGCATTTTAAAAACATTTTTAAAAACTTATATAACTCTTATTCTAAGAATCATCATGATAATGATTTAGGAAAAAGGACTACCTTCTTTCTTATAACATTTTTCTGATTAAAAGAGTGATACTTGAGGACATTGGGATAGCACTTGCCTTGCAACCACAAGGTCCAGGAATTGAGTCCCTGCCCCGGCCCTGGCCTGTGCAAACCCCATATACTGAACTGCACCACAACTGGAAACCGCTGGGATGGCAGTAAAGGTTCTCACCTCCCAGGCCCCTGATTCTGGTCCCACCCTGCACAGCTCCACATCCACCTGTGTGGAATGAAACTATGTCACAACTAATGATGTGCAACTATGGAGACTGCTCTGAGCCTTCCCCCCTTCTCTCTCTCTCCCACCTTCTCTCAAACAATAAAATAAATCTTAAAAAAAAAAACTGAGCTGAAGATGGAGTAAGTATATCTTTCCAACCACAGTGACTTTATATTATCATTAAAACCTCAATGTGTAGAGTATAGCACAAGAACTATAATCAGTGGTACTGCAATACAATAGCTATGTAAGGTATCAGATGGGAAATAGACCTGTTGGAGTTATCACTATATAAGGTCTATAAATGTCTAAGCATTATGTTCTCCTGTACAGGTGAAACTGATAAAAAAAAAACAACTTCAATGCACAATGCCTACTTAGGATGAGAGTCACTGTGAACAACAGTGGATCTAAATGCTTAATTTAAGAAGCCTTCTTGATAATTTTCTATTTTCTTGACTGATTTTTTTCTAGCTATGATTAGATTGTTATTTTTTCTCAAATATAAGTGGACAAAAGCTTAAGAGAGTCAAAGAAGCATCAGCTCTACTATTTTCTTATTGCTGTCCATTTTCTGAAGGTTAGTTTATTTAGAATTATAAGGTAATTTATAAATCCAGTCGTTGGACATAAAAATACACAAAAGATACTGAAAGTGAAAAAATGAGAGAGTATGCCACTCGTAACCCCTTTGTGTTGTGGGAGTGCTACTCTCCTGTTAATATATCTGCATGCTGACATGGCCCATAGAATACGTGTTCATGACATCACTCACACTCATCAGTCTACATTCAATTATCCGAAAGCTTAATTCCTTCCTTTTTCTTCTTCTTTTTTTTTTTTTTTTGACAGAGACAGAGAGAGACAGAGAGAACGGGGAGGGCCCAGAGCAGTCTCCATAGTTGTATGTCATCAATTCTCAGCATGGTTTTGTTCCACACAGGTGGGCGGGGTCCGCACAGGGCAGGAACTGGGCTAGGGGTCTCCTGCATGGGAGGCATGCCCCCTCAAGCCAGGGGCCGAAATGGGTGGCGAGAACCAAACTGGGGGCCTCCTGAATGGGAAGTACAGCTCAGTTCAGCATATAGGTCCACACGGGCTGGGGATGGGATTCGATCCTCAGTCCCTGGGGCTGCAAAGCGAGTGCTTAACCCACTGAGCCATCCCAGCTTCCCCCTTCCTTTTTCTCTTTGGATAAAAAATAAATGTAAGTAGAAGTTTTATTTCCTCCCATAAGCCAGTGAATTTTGTTTATTCCCTATAATTCCTGTTTCCTTCCCTGAAGACTGCTGGCTTAGAAAAGGGAAGGAAAGGGAATGAAGGAATTAATGACCTGCATAATGTGTAGGATGAAGAACCTTACATCCTTTATGAGAGTGGAGGGACTATCATGCCCCTGCACATGGATAGCCTCCCTTGCTAGAAACATAACTCACCAGAATGGTACTTTTTTTTTTTGTGAACCAAAGGTAAACCTACATTAATATGTCATAATCACCCAAAGTCCATCATGCCTTCAAGTTCACTCTTGGTGTTGTACATTCTATGGGTTTGGACAAAAGTACAATGATGACATACATCTATCATTATAATATCCTATGGAATATTTTCCCTGCCCTTAAAAGTTCTCTGTGCTCTACCTGTTCACCTCCCCCCAGTCCTTCAAATCATGAATCATTTTGTTATTTCCATAATTTTGCCTTTTCCAGAATATCCTCTTGTTGGATCATATAATGTTTCGACAGATTGGCTTCTTTCACTTAATATGCATTAATACTTCCTCCATGTCTTTTCATGGCTTGATAGCTCATTTTGTTTTAGCACTGAATATTTATTGTCTGGATGTACACAGTTTATCCATTCACCTACTGAAGGACATTTTGGTTGGCTCCAAGTTTTGGCAGTTATATAAACAAGTGCAGGTAGGTTTCTGTGGATATTTTGTGTAAAGAAGCTTTCAACTCTTTGGGGTAAATATGAAAGAGAGCAACTGCCTGATCGTATGGGAAAAGTATGTTTTGTTTTGTAGGAAATTGCCAAACTGTCAAAGAGCCGTCTGTACCATTGTGCATCCCTGCTGGAAGTTTACGAGAATCCCTGTCGCTGCACTTCGTCACCAGCATTTGGTGTTATCAGTGGTCTGGATTTTGGACCTTGATAGCTGTGTAGTTATCATTGCTGTTCTAATTTGAATTTCCCTGATGATGTATGAGGAGGAGCATTTTTTAATGTGCTTCTTTGCCATCTGTATATCTTCTTTGGTGAGGTGTTTGTAAAGGATCTTTGGCATATTTTTAGTTTATTTGTTGTTTTTCTTTTTTTTTAACATATATTTATTTATTTATTTTTGACAGAGAAAGAGAGAGAGATACAGAGACAGACAGAGAGAGAACTGAACTGGAGGAGTTCCCAGTTCAGCATATGGTTCCGCACAGGCGGGGGCCGGGGCCGGGATTCAATCCCCGGTCCCCAGCACTGCAAAGTGAGCGCTTAACCCACTGAGCCATCCCGACTTCCCCTTGTTGTTTTTCTCATTGTTGAGTTTTAAGAGTTCTTTGTCATTTTTGGATAGCAGTTCTTTATCAGATGTGTCTTTTGCAAACATCTTCTCCCATTCTGTAGCTTGTCTTTTCATTCTCTTGATAGTGTCTTTCCCATGGAAGATGTTTTTCATCTTAATGAAATCCGGTTTATCTATTATTTCACTCATGGATCATGTTGTATCTAAAAAGTCATTGCCATACCTGAGGTCATCTAGATTTTCTCCTATGTTGTCTTCTAGGAGTTCTGTAGTACTTTATTTTACCTTCAGGTCTCTGATCTATTTCAGTTGGTTTTTTGTGAAGGGTGTGAAGTCTGTGCCTGGATTCATTTTTTTGCATATGCAAATTCAGTTGTTCCAGGATCACTTGTTGAAAAGACTGTCTTTGTTGCATTGTATTGCAATTGTTCTTTTGCCAAAGATCAGTTGACTATAATTGTGTGGGTCTATTTCTAAGCTCTCTATTTTGTTCCATTGTTCGATTTGGCTGTTCTTTCACCAATACCACAGTGCCTTGATGACTGTAGCTTTATAGTAAATTTTGAAGTTGGATAGTATCATTCCTCTGACTTTGTTCTTCTCTTTCAATGCTGTTGTTGGCTATTTTGAGTCTTTACCCCCTCCATGTAAACTTAATAATCAGTTTGTTGATATCCACAAAATAAGTTGCTGGGATTTTGATTAGGATTGTATTGAATCTGTATGTCAAATTGGGAAGAACTGACATCTTGATAATATTGAATCTTCCTATTCATGAGCAGGGAATATCTCTCCATTTATCTATAATAATTGAGAATAAATTATTCAGTCTAAATGAGCTTTGCAGGTGATTAAGGCTACCAGTTAAAGTGATAGAGTTTTTGGAGCTAAAGTTCTAATAGTGAGAACAAATTTTCTGACTTCTTACTTATAATATAATGGACTTACCAATGTAAATGAGTTTTCCTCTGTGCATACTGATTGGGAAATTCCTTGAAAGCTCAAGTCTTTCTCCATTGATTTATGTGGGATGATTTATCCTCCATTGGCCATGGAAGAACCTCAGAAGACATTTTTTTAAATGAAATCATGTAAATTTTATTTATTTTTAAAAAAGATTTATTTTTATTGTTTTTGACAGAGACAGAGACA
This sequence comes from Craseonycteris thonglongyai, assembly GCA_004027555.1. Classification (NCBI taxonomy): domain Eukaryota; kingdom Metazoa; phylum Chordata; class Mammalia; order Chiroptera; family Craseonycteridae; genus Craseonycteris; species Craseonycteris thonglongyai. The sequence continues at coordinate 9,882 of PVKE010008245.1, read as the reverse complement.
GAGAGAGACAGAGAAGGGGGAGGGCCCAGAGCAGTCTCCATAGTTGTATGTCATCACTTTTTGACATGGTTTCATTCCACACTGGTGGGTGGGGGCCGTGCAGGGTGGGAACTGGGCTGGGAGCATCCCGAATGGGAAGCACGTCCCCTGGAGCCAAGGACTGAACCAGAGGGTGAGAACCGAACTGGGAGCCCCCAGCAAGGGAAGCACACCTTAGTTCAGCATATGGGTCTGCAACAGCTGGGGCCGGGACTCAATCCATGTTTTGGAGAGTTTGAAATCCACAATCTGTGAAGACAAGCCTTAATCGAATACCTGTTGTGTGCCAGGCAGGTCCCTGATGGGGATTCAAGAAGAGAGACTCAGGCCTTGCCTTGAGGAGCTCACTGCAATGGGGGGACAGAGTGGCAGATGGATGTCCCGATGCCTTAGGTTTTCATAGAACGAGGCAGACAGGGGTTTGGCATCATGTAGAAATTAATTTGAACCTGGGCTCCCTCAATTCTTAGTTCTTAGTTTCTTTCAGGCTCAGTTTCTTCCTGTGAAATGGGGACACCAGGCCTCTGAGGCTGTGATACGCTCATGGGCCTGGTGCCTTTAGCACACTATATATAACCAGTAGGAAATGACGTCACCTCAGCTGCCATGATGTTCACTAGAACTTGGCCATGGCCTTGGGAGAGGTCTAGGTTTGCACTCTCAGAAGTAGTTATGACTCGAAATGAACAGAAATTGGGGACTAACTGGGTAGGGACCAAGAGGAAAGATGTGTCACAAATGTCATCTCCTTTCAATGCTGAGCACCTACTGTGTACCTCATATGTCAGGGGTGTCCAACCGTTTGGCTTGCCTGGGCCACATTGGAAGAAGAATTATCTCGGGTCATACATAAAATACACTGACACGAATGATAGCTGATGAGCTAAAAAAAAAAGAAAACAAAATTGTAAAAAAATCTCATGATTTAAGAAAGTTTACAAACTTGTGTTGGGCCGATTCAAAGCCATTCGGGGCCCATGCGGCCCACAGCTGTGGGTTGGACAAGCTCCATGTCTGTCTTCCCTGCCTCACATGCACGTCCCTTGGAGGAAGCCTTATGACCAGAGAAGCCTGGGGGCAGAAAGGCTGGGGGTGTGAGGCTTGTCCCTCTCCCTCTGCATTCCAGCTAGCTTAGCTGTCTTTTACCATCTTTTTTGCTCTTGGGCAAATCCCTGACCCCTTCAGTTTCTCAAGTACAGTCAGTGGTAAGTGGGAGGCAGTGCAAAGAGCTGATTTCGAGGGTTGTCAGGAGTGCCAGATTTCCTACATATAAAGGGTTTAAAATTACTTCAGTCCCTCCCCCTCTCCCGCGTCTTCTCCTGTTGGTGAGCCCTGGGAGGGGGCTGCAGGTAATAATATCAACAGAGCACCCTCTTCACACATTTACTTGGTGACTCGACCTCTGCTAACTGTCCTTTCTCCTTAATTCTCTCCAAACCCTAATCTCAGACATCCAGGGCGAGATTCTTTTTCTTAGCCCTGGGCTCCCATTCGATGACCCGAGATGCAGAGGTCGGGGTGGGACTTTTCTTGCTTCCTCAGGGGCTCCGCCTGGGCCCGCGGGAAGGTGAGGGGGGTGGGGAGGGGGGCGGGGGCAGGACCAGGCGGGGCCTGGGGGAGGGGGCTCAGCCCGGCTCGGTGACCACACTGGCCCGCCAGATCGTCTCACACCTGCCACCACCCGATGGGTCCACTTCCCCTGTGCCCAACAATAATGCTGCCGCCGCTGCTGCTGCTGCTACTGGTACCTGGACTCCTGCCCAGCGCAGGTGAGTGAGGAATGGGCCCCTCAGAGATAGTAGGAGTTCCTGGGACTCCTCCAGGTCTCTCTAGGGACCCAGGAGCCCTGTTCCCCACACTTCTGCAAGGACTCCAGCTCACGAGCCCTCCCCAAGGTCCCAGGAGGCTGACAGCCCCCAGCCCTCCTATTGCTGTCTCACGGACACATTCCTTACTTAGCAGGTTTCCAGAAGCCTTGTGCCTAGTCGTCCCCAAGAGCTCTCACTCATTCACTCCTGCTAGGAGCCCCAACTAGCCAAGCCCTTCCCCAGGGGCTCAGTGTCCTCCCTAGACACCCCTCCACTCACTGTAACCCTCTCCAGCAGCCAGCCCCGTCTCATCCACCTGTCCTGCCCCTGGGGTCTGAGGTCGGACTACCAGGGGGACACCACAGGCTGTGAGGAGCAGAAGGGGCCCAGCCCTAGCTGGGGTTGGGGAAGAACATCACATTGCCTCTTTCTTGGTCATCACCCTTGGAAAGGTCCCATTTCTGGGGTGCACAGACACACACATGTTCACAGGGAAATAGGCAGACACCACGCCGTATACATACACCCCCACCCCCACCCCCAGCTTCACCTGAGCACTAAGGTGTAGGGCTCATGGACAGGTTCTCACGCAGACACAGGCATAGACACTCCAAGGAGAGAGCACACACGCACACGCACGCACCGCCCTAGGAAGATAGGAAGTCCGCACAGCCTTGGCTCTCCCGGCAGAGGCTGCTGTGGGCAGACAGAGCAAACAGACCCCAGAGTGACCTGCCCCACCTAAGCTGGCCAGGAAGTGTTTTCCTTGGTTTCAAACCCAGTGCTGGGCGTCTACCCCATGCTTGGAGACTCCACAGGGCAGTGCCCAGGAAGCTGACATGCCAGAGTGTGGTGAGGTCAGGGTGAGGGACCTCTGGGGACAGCGGTGGGGTGTAGGGTGAAGACTCAGGCCCCGTCAGGGATGCTTGGACTGAGGGCTTAGTGGGACCTTTCTGGAAGCCCACTGTGTGCCAGGGGATCTGGAGCTGCCTATGGAGAACCCCCAGGCTGGAGGGTCACCCCATAAGCAGGCAGCACTTTGGGGGGTGGGGCACTGAGCAAGGACAGCAGAGGGGAGGGAGGGGCTGGCTCCTGCCAGGAGGCCCCTGCGCTTTATCTGGAGGGAGCTATAGGGGGGTTGAGGCAGAGGTGTGGACGGCTGGGAGCAGCACTCACCAAGTTCTGGGAGGGCAAAGCCTGACCACCCAGAAAGAAAGACGAAGCTTTTCACCATAAACTTGTTTTTTGTACATTTTGTTTTTATTTAACTCATCTCTGTTCCGTCTCACAAATATGAGTAGACTGCTTCTTTTACTGAGAAAAAACAAAGTTGGATTTAATTTTAGCCTGGACCCTTCAAAAAAGTCAGTGCGATAAAAGCTTCTTCTAGGTGAAAAGACATGACGACCAAATGCAATGCTCCCATCTCCAGCTTGGCCATCCCGCAGCTGGGGGAGCGGACAATTCCAGGCGCCAGGCAGGCCTGCACAGGGGCTTCTGGCCCTGTGGCTCACAGCCCTGGGGCCTGGGATGGGTCCTCCCGCCTCTCTCAGTCTCAGTCTCCCCATCTGTAAATGGGAAGATGGCTGCCCACAAGGCAAGGAGGCTATGCCATTGACAATAGGTGATGCCTATAAATTTGGGAGCACAGTGACTGCATCGCCTGTTGTTACTCTAACTTGTTTTTGACCAGACTCCAGAGAGTAGACTAATCACCCTCAGCAGAAGGAGGAGTCTCTCTGGGATTCTCTGAGGCCCAGTTCACGGCACGTTTGGAGGCCCCTATCCCCATTCAGTGCCCACCCCTGTTGATGTTGCTGGCAGGCCTCCTTCCCCTGCTGCTATTGGGTGAGGAGGAATGGGCACTGGATTGGGAATCCAACAGGTTCTTGTTGGTCATGTGACTGGGGTAGGGGTGGTCATCCTTCCTGCCCAGGCTTCCTCTTTCTCACCTGTGAAATGCAGGGGTTCCAGTTGCACCTACTGTGCACTGCTGTGTGTTAGAGCTGTGGCGGGGTTCAGGCCATAGGGCCAGGCTGTGTGGGAGGAAGCTGTGTGTGGGTAGTGACAATACGAGGAGATGCAAAGGACCCTCAGCCAGGGTCTTGAGGGGAATGGTGATCGGGGTAGGGGGAGAACCAGGGGCAGAGGCCCTCCTTGGGGACAGAGACCCTGTTTAGCTCAATTATTATGTCTAGAGCTCATCACAGACAACTGGATAGACATTTGATGTACAACTTGCAATTTGATTATGTCTGATATTGAGGAGGGAAAGGGACTGGAATCCAGGGCATTCCAGGAAGAGGAACCAGCCTATGCAAAGGCCCAAGGGTGTGATCTTTCAGATTCTGTGGCTCTTTGTTCTGTCTGTTCTTTTATGGCTGCCCCGAGGATATTGGTAATAATTGTTAGAGCAGATGCTTTACATGCTTTAAAGATTTATTTTTATTGTTTTTGAGAGAGAGAGAGAGAGAGAGAGATACAGAGATAGAGAGAAGGGGAAGGGCCCAGAATAGTCTCCATAGTTGCACATCATTGGTTTTTCCACATAGTTTCATTCCACAGGTGGGCATGGGGCTGCAAAGGGCAGGAACTGGGCCGGGGTGAGAACCAAACTAGGGGCACTCCCCAGTTCAGCATACGGGTCCACACGGGCCTTGATCCTCGGTCCCCGGGGCTGCAAAGTGAGCATTTAACCCGCTGAGCCATCCCGGCTTCCCCTACATGCTTGCTCTCATTTCATTCTATGAAGTAAGGTCCCCTTATCCCCCTGTTCTACAGACAGGAAACCAAGACACAGAGAGCTTGAATAAGTTGTCCAAGAGCACGCAGCTAGGAAGTAGGAGGAGCAGGACTCAAACTCAGGCTGTCATCCAGGGCCTTATCAGGCCAAGTGACTATCCCCCGGGGTCAAGGCGCACCTGACCTTCAGCCTCTAACTTTTGTCCCCACCCCGCAGCCTCCTTGAAGTCGCACGTGCACCGGCGCGGGCTCATAGAACTGGCAGAGACCATAACATGTGTGGGCTCCCGCCACCCTCTGGCGTACGTTAGCTATGGATGCTATTGTGGCATGGGAGGCTACGGCCAGCCTCTGGATGCCATCGACCGGTGAGTGCATGCTTGGGCCAGGCTCGATCCCCCACCCCCTGGGGTGGTTAAGGTCTCTGAGGAAATAGCACTTGTAGGCAGAGGACCCCCGGTAACCTGGCCAGTGCTGCCCAGCCTGGCCATAGGATGATTGTTTTGCCTAAAAAAACAAAAAGAACATCACAGTTGATCAGACGTATAATGCAGGAACTATTCCGAGAACTTCTTTGAGTCCTCACGATCATCTCATTTCAGAGATGAGGAAACTGAGGCCCGGAAAGATTAAATAACTTGCCTGGGGCTAGAATTTGAGACCAAGCAGTCCGGCTGGATTCATGCCCCTGAGCACTGCGTTCTGCTACTGTCTGAGAAGTGCCTGTTCTGTACAAGGCTGTGGACCTAGGTCGTTCTGTGTCTTCCTGTCTTTTACCCTCATGGTTTCCTTGGAGACAGGCATGATGGCCATCACTGTTTTGCGGATAAGGGCCCTGAGGCTCAGAGAGGCACAGCCAAGAACCTGTTTTCACACAGCTACTAGGTGGCAGCACAGGATTTGATTGTCCCCCCAGCTTGGAGGATGTGATTGTCACTAATGGGTATACTCAGCCTTGTGCTTTCAAATTTGTTTTTAAAGATTTATCTTGTTTTTTTTTACTGAGACAGAGAGAGACAAAGACAGAGAGAAGGGGGAGGGCCCAGAGTAGTCTCCATAGTTGTACGTCATCTGTTTTTGACATGGTTTTATTCCACACAGGTGGGCAGGGGCCATGCAGGGTGGGGGACTTGGCCAGGTGCCTCCTGCCTGGGAAGCACGCCCCCTTGAGCCACAGGCCAAACCCGGGGGGTGAGAACTGAACTGGAGGCTCCCCGCATGGGAAGCACACCCTAGCCCAGCACATGGGACTGCCCAGGCTGGGGCCGGGACTTGAACCCCGTTCCCTGGGGCTGCAAAGCGAGTGCTCAACCCGCTGAGCCATCCTGGTTTTCCAACCTCGTGTTTTCAAGGTAACTGTTGCCAGCTATGGCCTCCCAACACTCTGGTTGTCTGGTTCCTGTATATCGTTCCAGATGCAGTTCAGTCATCATCCCTCTAGGAAGCCTTCCTTGAGTGCTGCCTGGGCATAGCACCCCTTCTGGCTTCCAGAATCCCTGCCCCTTGCCCCACATGCTAGCACATCTCACAGTGCATGTGGTGTCTGATGGCTTGTCTGCAACCCCCCACCCCCGCCCCCGCCCCAGCTCTGGGAACTCCCTTGAGGGTAGGGCAGAATCAGGCTGACCTCTCCGTGCCAAAGCCAGTTGAGGACTCAACACAAAGTGTGGCTGACGGCTGCCACCCACAGGTGCTGTCATCATCATGACTGCTGCTACCATCGTGCCAGGGAGGAGGCTGGCTGCAGGGCCAAGGTGGTATCCTACTCCTGGAGGTGCGTCAATCGGCTCATCGAATGTGGTGAGTCCCCAGCAGCACCTGCTCCCACCTCCCCGAGAATCCCTGGGCGTCCTGGTTGACATACTTACCATTTCTTCCAACTCTCCATAGACCCACCACCCTTTGGGTTTATCTCCCATAAGTGATCTTTAATACTGAGCCCTTAAAAAAATCAGCGAAGAAACCCATTTCTTTGTTGTCTGCACAAGAACTGGGGAAGCAGAAATGACACCAGATATAAAGGACTTAAATGCCCATCAGACAGGGTCTCGCTCTATAAACCCATGATAGACCCTCACTGTGAAGAATGCAGCCTGGAGAAAGGACAAGGCAGAGCCATCTGCTGACATGGAAGGATGCTGAGTGAAAAAGCAAACTAGAATGGCACGTTCAGTAAAGCATCATTTGCGTTTAGAAAAAAAAAAGAAGAGTCTTGCAAGTAGTATTGCTACTTTCCACGGCTACGTGTAGATGTATGCAAAGCTCAGAAAAAGGTATGTAAAGGCACACACCACTGAGGCTGGCTGTGGTCATCTCTAGAGATAGGATCAGGTTGCGGGGAGTGACTGTAGAAGGCGATTTCATGCTCTCTGTCATGTTTCCTTTACAAAGAGAATGTCTTCGTGAATTACTTGTGAATCAAAAGTTAAAAAGAAAAGGAGTACACAGCCTGACGTGTTTAAGGGCAAAGTGAACCGGTCCCTGCAGATTATGCTGACATGCATCAAAACAAAATAAAGAGGTGGATGATGGACGGACAGATCACCTTCTGATAGGTGGTAGTTATCAGTGGGGGTGACTCATTTCACTGTGACTTTGGTTTGTCTGTCCATAATGCCATTGAGCATCTTTTCATGTGCTTGCTGGCCATTCTTATTTCTTGGGAGTAATGTGTATTCAAGTCTTTGGCTCTTCTTTGGCTCACTTTTTTTTTTTTTTTATTGTTTTTGACAGAGAGATACAGAGACAGACAGACAAGAGGGAGAGCCCAGAACAGTCTCCATAGTTGCACATCATTGGTTTTTCCACATAGTTTCATTCCACAGGTGGGCGGGGCTGCACAGGGCAGGAACTGGGTCGGGGTCTCACCCCAGTGAGAACCGAACTGGGGGCACTCCCCAGTTCAGCATATGGTTCCGCACAGGCCGGGGCCAGGATTCGACCCTCAGTCCCTGGGGCTGCAAAGTGAGCACTTAACCCACTGAGCCATCCCGGCTTCCCCTTTGGGTCATTTTTAATTAGGTTGTTTGTCTTTTTGTTGTTGAGTTGTAAGAGTTCTCTCTAAATATTCTGGATACTGCACCCTTATCAGATATGTAATTTACATATGCTTTTCCCATTTTGTAGGTTATCTTTTTACTTTCTTTTTTAAAGATTTATTTTATTGTTTGAGAGAAGGAGAGAGAGAGAGAGAGAGAGAGAGAGAGGAAGGGCCTAGAGCACTCTCCATAGTTGTACATCATCAGTTGTGACATAGTTTCATTTCACACAGGTAGATGTGGGGCCTCACAAGGTGGGAGCAGAATCGGGGGGCCTCCCATATGGGAAGCGAGAGCTTTCACTGCTGAGCCATCGCAGTGGTTACCAGTTGTACCACAGTTAAGCATATGAGTTTGCATGGGCCCGGGGCCTGGAATTGGACCCCGGACCTCTCAACTGCAAAGCAAATGCTCCAACCTCTGAGCCATCCTGGCAGCCCTATCTTTTCATTTTTTTTTTTTTTTAAGATTTATTTTTATTGTTGTTCTTTTTTTAACAGAGAGAGAAACAGGTAAAGAGAGACAGAGGAAAGGGGAGGGCCCAGAGCAGTCTCCATAGTTGACAACATCAGTTTTCCATATAGTTTAACTCCCCAGGTGGGCGCGGGGCTGCACAGGGCAGGAACTGAGCCTGGAGCCTCCCGCATAGGCCCCGGCAAGAACTGAGCTGGGGGCACACCCCAGTTCAGCATATGGGTCTGCCTGGGCCCGGAGCCAGGATTCGGTCCTTGGTCCCCGGGGCTGCAAAGTGAGCGCTTAACCCGCTGAGCCATCCCGGCTTCCCTTCATTTTCTTGATAATACTTTTGAAGCACAGAAGTTTTAATTTTGATAAAGCCCAATTTATCTTTTTTGTCTTTCATTGATTATATCTTTGGTGTCCTATCTTAAGAATTCATTACTAGATCCAAGGTCATGAAGATTTATCCCTGTTTCCTTCTATTAGTTTTATCATTTGAAATCTTACATTTTAGGTCAATGGTCCACTTTGAGTTAATTTTGTATATGGTGTGTGGTAGGGGTCTACCTTCATTCTTCTGTGTGTGGATATCTAGTTGTCCCAGTACCATTTTTTGAAGAGACTCCTCTTCCCCCCACTAAATAGTCCTGGTGCCCTTTTTGAAAAGCACTTGGCCCAAGATGGATGACCTCTCTGGTCCTCAGTTTCCTTACCTCAAAGGTAGTGCTTCCAAGATCCAAGAAAAGGCTTATAATATGAAGAACAGGTTGGACAGCAGTTATTACTCTCTGCCATCCCCTCCCCTCTCCTCCCTCCCTCATCCTAACCTGCACTTCTGTCTGACCCCACTGCCTCCCGCTAGAGAGCACTGAGGTTCTGGTGTCCCTTTCTACTAAAACCCCAGCTTCTATAACCGGGGCTGTTCTGAAGGGAAGGAGGCACTCATGAGGGATACTAGAAGGATGTCCTTAGATAGGCGCAGATTCTCAGCCACATCTCCTTAGGATGACTTAGGAGTTGACAGAAGAGCAAAGCTGAATTAGCACGGAGACATGATATCCATGTGCAGGACTGGAAGCACCCCAGACGTTGTCTTGTCCAGCTCTCTCATGCAGAGTTGGGGAAATGACTCATCTAACGGGGTGGTGATGTGGGCCCACTCCTGGGCACATTCCCTGTCCCTAAACCGCCCCCTTCAGGTGTGGCGGAGAGGAAGTAAAATGGGCCTTGAATTGGAAACCCGTTTTCTTCCTCCCTTCCACCTGCATGTTCCATTGGCCCCTAACTATGTGAAAATGGTGTTTGTAAAATATTTATTTGTATGTCTGCTGTTGGAGTCTGTGCCTGTTTACAGAACTGCCCTCCCTGAACCAAACTAAGAAAACCAAAATATCTATTATGCATTTTTGGCTAAAAATATTCTCTTATTCTCTGTTTGGAGATATTCTGAACATAGTTGTTTACTTAATTACAGGTGTGGCCCATTTTCCATTTAGGACCCGACTTAAATATATTTTTAAAAATTTTAAGCCTCTCATAATATTTACTGGCAGGCCTTTATTTTAAACTTAACCCTTGGGAGCTATGTTTTTTGTTTTTTTTTTATCTTTTTTTATATTTATAGAGAGTAATTATTTTATCTTTAGTGAATATTTATTTCTATTTTACTCTTGACAGATAGAGAGAGAGACAGAGACAGAGACAGCTAGAGAACCGAACTGTGGCAACTCCCCAGTTCAGCATGTGGGTCCTGCCTGGGCCGGAGCCGGGATTCGATCCTCGGTCCTCGTGGCCTC
>PVKE010008244.1:0-48262 GCA_004027555.1 Craseonycteris thonglongyai | reverse complement strand
AGGGAAGCCTGATGGCTTAGGTTAAGCACCTGCTTTGTGGCCCCGGGGTCTGGGGACTGAGTCCCAGTCCCAGTCCCGGACCTGAGGACCCAATATGCTGAACTGGGCATGATTTCCTTGTGGGAGGCCACCAGTTTGGTCCCCAACTGGGGTGTGCTTCCCCTGTGGCCCAGTCCCTACCCTGCGCGGCCCCACATCGACCTGCGTGGAATGAAACTGTGTGGAAAACTGATGCTGTACAGCTGTGGAGGCTGCTCTGGGCCCTCCCCGCTTCTCTCTGTCTCTCTCTGTCAAACAATACAAATAAATCTTAAAAACAAAAGAAATTGCTTACATCCCTAGTTATCTTATAATAGCCGTTTCACTCCCTGTCTCTTTTCGTATCTTCATTTTAAAGTTTCGGACACTGAAACCCAAGGTTAAGCCATCTGCCTCAGGTCTAAGTCCACTGAAGAGCCTGAACAAGAACGCAGGCCAGCAGCTCCTGGTCCAATACAGTCTTCTTTTCACTCCAGCATGGTGACACATTCATACTGTAAGGGGGAACTGTGAGCTCTTCCCAAGAACCTAACCCACGACTTCAGTGTACCGTAATCCAGGGCAGCTGTCATGAAGCACTTTGATCTTGCTCTTTAGTTCCCTTGGGCAGTAGAATTTCCCTTTTCCTCAATCCTTTCCCTCTTCTTGTATTTAAAATCTTTTAGAAAGATATATTGGCCCCAAAACGAACCTACGCTGACTTATACTGTAGCCTGTCATCCTACGAATGAGGACTCAGATGAGTTCCTTTTAAGATGAACCAAGTAAAATCCCAGACAAAGCCTCCTCTTCCAAGCCCTGATTGCTCTTCAGACACGGTCCCCCTTTCCTGTGTATGTCATTTCACCACCAGTCTTCACCACTAAGGCAGACGGCCGAGGCTAGGTGTAGGAATGGGGCGGTGATGCCCGAGAACTGAACTCTTAAAAAATGCCATCAACTGTCAAAATCACTGAGCAAATTCAAACACTCACATGCTCATGAACAGAATTTGCTTCTAGAAAACGGGGTGGGGGAAGCCAACACTATGACAGTGGAGGTCAAATAGAGTAAGAAAAAGTAAGAGGGTGGATGGCTCAATGCAACCAGTTTAAAAAGATCCATACCCAACAGAAATGCTTAGAGAAAAGGCTTTGGCTATTAATATCTTTACTTACCTTCTAGTTGGATGGATTTCTGAATCTTCCTAGAGAGTGCAGTTTATCAAAAATTACTGCAATGTTCATGTCCCTGGGTTTAAGACCTGCCAAAAACTCTAGAAGAGAACTAGCAACCAAAGCCCTGAATGTCAGAGTGCATTTCATCAATCTCACCTCAGAGGCCTCACCAACACTCCCAAGTCCGGGCATTTATAAGTGCAATTTATAACCCCTTCAATGAGCCCTCTTTTAGGTTCTCTGCCGCGTGGGATAAGCACAGTAATGACTATCCCCTACATAAGAAAACCACTGATTTAAAATCTCACCCAGAAGACCTGTGTGAGTACAAACACTGCGAGCCTATAAATTTCGCTCACAGGCTGTCTTCGCTCTACCTACCTGGCTGTCATCTTCCATGAAGTCCCAATTAGCAGGGACATACTGATTTGTGTTGCATCAAAAAGGCTTTAAAACAAAACAAACCATCTCACTGTCTGAGGGCTCTTCCCTTTCATGCAGCATAGGTTCAGTGCTATTTCAGAGCACATCACCAAACAGCCCGCTTTGCTCCACCAACTACCTTATTAAACGTTACTCTGACTTCTTTAAACTAGATTTTTAAAACTCATATCCCTGAGGGAAAAACAATGGTTGGAAAAATCCCATCTTCTCCTTACAACAAATGAACATTGCATTCACTGACTACAACAGACATCACACTGGCCACATGGCTGGGGGAAATCGTAAATTAAGTAAGCCATAGGCAGGGTCTTGCGGAGTTTACACTCATAAGAGAAGAGGGGCAGAGGGAATAGTGTCATTTAAAATGATTATAATCACACAGCACTCTCTCCGTTAACCAGACTCAAGCAACTGGCACTCTCAAGCAACTAGCAACCCCACCCCCGATCCCCGTTTGCTTGAGATTTTGCTGGTTGCTTGAGTTCCGGTTAACAGAGAGTCTATTTACATTTATCAGGCATCTACCAACCCTCTTGAGTGCCAGTTAACTGAGAGTCTATTGCAATTACAAAAATAACAACACATTGTGACATAGGAATGTACCCACTCAATCTGCTTATAAAACAGAAAGATACTTCTGTCTTTAATCAAATGTGCTTGCAGGTAGGGCTGGCTACGTGAGCGAGCTCATGCAGTGACAGAAACCCTGTGCTCTCCAAAGGGTTCTCTGCTGGGCTGAATGCTCTGCTGTGTCCTGAAAGTCTCAATTTTTGAACAAGGGACCTGCCTTTTCATTTTGAGCTAGACCTCGTGAATGATGTGGTTGGGCCCTGCTTGCAGGCTTCATAAAAGCTGCAAACATTAGTCTCACTGGCTTATGCACAGCTAGCTCCCTTTTACATGGGCCACAATGGTCAAATGAGAAACCCTAGAGGCAAAATCGAGAGTATAATTTATTCAGTATAGCCTTGAGTTAAGAAAGCAACTTCCCCCTTGTTGAACAAGCCTGATATGAATGCTGCTGCTGATCTTAATGGGATGGACAAATCCCTTATCGTAAATGCCTTAGACCTTTAGAGTTAACAGATACCATCTAGGCCAATAGCCTCATTTTGCAGGTGAAGAGCTGGACATCTCAGTGACTTATCAAAGAATGAACAGTTGGGATAAAAACAAGGCCACTGCTCTGTCAACTAGCGTAAGTTCCATTTGATGAGCCCAGTGAACCAGAGCCACAGTCTGTCTGCTCACTACTGTAAATTGATCTACGCACAGTGCCGGGCACACTACTGGGCATGCAGTACATATCAGGTGAACTACATGCATGCAGGAAGAAATGAGCAAAAAGGCAATAAATTATCTCTCACAAAGCACAGAATCAAAAAATTCTGAGGTTTTGTTCATTTAAACTTTCTTCAACAATTAAATTCAAAAACATCTTTCCATGAAAACAGTGCCTCTTTGAAAAAATATCAAGCAGTAATTGCAAAATAATAACAATCATGACGTTTATTTAGAATATGACAATGCAGGGAAGCTGATAAGGTCTCACTGGCAACATCCAACAGGAATTAGCAATAACACGTCCCCCTCCTGGCCACGCCGGACCATGTGAAACCTCCGGCCAGGGCCTGAAAGTCATCAGACATGTCTGGAGATGTACGCACTCAGAACCTATAGGGTCTCTTGACACAGCGGTCAATATTTCAAAAGCAGAAAGATTAAACCGATGCATTACGCAGTAGGGATTTTTTAAAAAGAAAAGTAAAAATGAGACCACTTCTTTATGGAGCAAGTACTGGTGACAGAGACAAAAATGAGCATGAAAAGGCCAAGGACTTTGAGTTATGCTCCCATTAAAACAACTCAAAGAGCCCAAGGCCAAATCGAAAACTGAAATAACGGGGCCCAGGTTGATTAAATAAGCCTGCTTTATGATGGATCACTTGAGGTGGGTCAGAATCCTTCTTGAGCCTAGCTTCATCAACTTGGGTGCCAAATGAGAGCGTCAACACCCTAAGCCTCTGGCAGGAGCAAAGTGAGTTCACACCTGTGCAAGGCACAGACGAGCACTGGGTATGCAAGAAGCGCTATCTGTTTAAGGGCTAAGCCTGACTGAGTAGTGTTCTGTATTGTAGTGCCTGCAATGCTGAGCCCAAGAGTTACCACAAGGGATGCAGAGAAACACGTATATAGTAGTAACACCAGACACAAGCTCAAAAAAGATGATCTACAGGACATGCCTGGATAGCTTGGTGGTTAAGTACTAACCTCGCAATCGCAAGGTCTGGGGTTCGATTCCCCGAATTCCCCAACCCTGCAAACCCTACGTGCTGGACTGTGCTGCAAGTTGTAACCACTGGATAGCTTGGTGGCGAAGGTTCTCATCTCCCATGTGGGAGGCCCTGGATTCGGTTCCCACCCTGTGTGGCCGCACATCCACATGTGTGGAATGAAACCATGTCACAACTAATGATGTGCAACTACAGAGACTGCTCTGCCTCACCCCTTCTTTCAAACCATAAAAAATAAATCTTAAAAAAAAACAACAGATGATCTGCAGGCAGATGACCTAAACATTGGTCAGAGAACGCATCCCATTCTCTGGGAACTTGTCCCAATGCACCATTATGAATGCAGGCACCCACTTCATGTTATGCAATATGAAAAAGACACAGGCGACACAATAATAACCCACACACATCGTCCTTCCATGGTCGTGCTCACAGAGAAGCCAGCCAGAAAGCAGTTATTAGACACAGAGGAGGAGCTCAGTAGTTGTTGAATAAATGAACCGATGAGAAACAGTGACAAGAAAACGAAAGTCAAAGTATATGTAGCAGGCTCAACCGATTTTTCTGGTATGTCGCCGTGCCAGATTCCCCAGAACTGCTGCTCCTACGAGGGACACAGGAGATGAGGCTGAAGCCATGCACCAAAGAATGAAGATCTTTCCAGCAATTCCTAAGTCCAGCGCCTGCACGGCCACATTAGCGTGCCTCCTCTACATGGCTATCTATGTGCAGCTACGTGTCTGGTAGGAGTGGGGGAGAGCTGGCCAAACGAATGATCTTGTCATTTATCAGGATGTCACCCACCCCCAAGAGTGGGCCAGTCAACATTTCTGAGATGCTCACACCTGAGAGGAAGAGAGGAAGAATGAGATGAAGGGGGGGCACAATGGACAACCATCATTTCTCCCCAGGCTATGAAGACAGATTTAGGCAATCGAATGCAACTTAATTCTTTTATCCGTATATCCAAAAGATTTACACATACAACCCATCATGCAGACCTCTTCATTTGGAAAACTGGTAGATTTAGATCCTTAAATATCCACATTTGGTCCAGACCCCAACCCCCAAAAACATTTCTAAAAATGAATTAAGGCTGGAGGCTATGGGAAAAGAGAAGAGAATGTGATGGCAAAATTCTACCGAGTTTTAAATATATATTTCTATATTTACATAAGCAGCATAAGTTGACAGAGTCTTCAACAGCCAAGCAGATTGATGTACGGATACATTTCCTGTACACACTGCAGAGGAAGCAGGATTAAGAACAAGGTAGACTGAGACATTAGGAAGAACTGGCAAATCTTTACAAATTACACACTCCATTGATATACACTGTGTGTGTGGACGTGTGTGTACAAGGAAGGAAGGAAAGGAGACAGGGAAGAAGAGAAGGAGAGGGTGGGAAGGGGCGAGGAGAAAACCAAACACATACGGTGATTATTAGCTAGATACAGTGATGACTGATTTACCAAGTGTATCAGTCTTTCAAGACCACAAAGACACGAAGAGGCTGAAGAGAAATATTTTCCAAAATATGCTTCCCATGAGAGCTGACCCCAGAAACACCAGAGCAGAACGCTGTCTGCTGCATAGTCTCATTCCTTTATCACACCTACTCCTGTGCTGGGACATCATAGCAATAACAGTATGTACCCCTCAAGGTTTCCAATGGGTCTAAAGTCAGAATCCCAATGCTTTCCATTCATCCCATCTGGGTCCTAGATTTCTGACCACTTGAAATGTGCTGTAGCTAGCTTGTGATTCCAAACTGAAGCAATCATGGGCCACACTGGGAGAAAATGCCCACTCCTTCATGTCTTACATAAATTATTTTTATTGAAATGTCACTCCTTGTGCACCAACACAAAACATTAAAAGCCAAATAAAGTTATTTTAATCTGAAATCAGGTTGTTTTGCTAAAATCCATGGGTCCACATTGAGTTGTTAACAGTGGAACAACAAATCTCTGGCTGGGTTGTGTATTTAAGGGGTTTTGTTGTTTTAACGTCTTGTTCCACACGCAGGCTGCACAAGAAGTTCTTAGGAACTTCAAGGTTTCGTGTGCAGGTTCACGATAATCAGACTTCAGTTTACGGTAACTAACACGTAGACCAGAAAGTAAATCCCTTCACGCTGATTTTACTGAGCACTCACTTGGGTACATCTGCAAAGGTGTCCTGTTCAAATGCTTTGAAAGCTGTCTTAAATGGTAACTATATTCAATTACCAGGGATGCCGGGATAGCTCACGGGTTGAGTGCCTACCTGGTCTAGGGTTCGATTCCTAGCCCCGGCTCATGCAAAGCCATGTGCTGAACTGCGGTGCAAGTGGTAACTGCCAGGATGGCGGTGAAGGTTCTTGCCTCCCATACAGGAGGTTCCCAGTTCAGTTTGCCCCACACAGCCCACATCCACCTGTGTGGAATGAAACCATGTCACAACTAGCGATGTATAGCTATGGAGACTGCTCTGCCTCCCCCCACTTTTTTCTCTTTGTCTCACACCTTCTCTCAAACAATAAAATAAATCTTAAAAAAAAAAAAGTCAATTACTGAGTCTGGGGGTAGGGGGAGTTTCCGTTTAAATTGTTAAAATTGCTTCTAACAAATGTGGCAAGTTGACACATAAAACTGGGAGTCCGGCTCCTAACATTCCCATGGTGCTGCATGCCTGAAGGCCTGGGTTTTTGAGACTGGCATGCCCACACCTCGGTGTCCAAGGCAGCCTGCTTCCCTTGGCCCCTTTTTTCTATTCAAACTACTGCCAAAAATCTTCCTTCAGGAAGCCTGCCCTGATTTCCTGGGCCTTCACGTTGGTGTAAGTCAATTGCAAAACCAACCACCAAATAGTTATGAAATCCACAGCTTTGCTCAGTCCTAGAGTAATCAGCATGACCCAGAGGACGCTTTGGGGACGCTCCATAAGATTATGATCAAAATGAAAACAGTAGATGGAAGAACTTGGATTCCTACCCATGGATGCCCTAAATCCTGTTTGTGAAGCCCAGAGCTGGCAGCAAAACTGGCACTCCTACCACTCGGTCCCTTGCTCATTGAATTCCAGTCACCCTGGCCTTCTTGTCATTCCTTGAACACAGTACATTCTTGCCTGCCTCAGGGCCTTTGCACTGGCCATTCTCAGTCGTGTGTTCTTCCTCAACCTTCACAAGACTGGCTACATTCTAGACTCACTTTTCACCTCAACCGTCCTCCCTTAGAGAGGCCTCCTAGTTTGTAGATACAATCATTTTCTAGCGTATCTGAGGCCAATTTAACTCTGCATAGCCTCCCTCGCTCTGGGATATTTCAATCTAAACACTGGTTAGACCATTTATTCTGTCTACGACGACATAAGCCCCACGAGAGCTGGGTTCTTCTTGGTCTTATTTCTAGCTCTGTCCCATGTGCCTAGATCAGGTTTGGCCCATTATAAGTAACCAATAGGTAAACACTTGTTGAATGAACAAATGAAAGAAAGAAAAATGCACTGCAGAGGACATAGAAAGATAGCACTGTCCCCTCTATTCAACTCTGTTCACTTTGCCATTCTGAATGTGTCACATCACACTCCTTTCTTCCTTTCTGTTCAAATGACCAGGTCGGGACTGTGGGTCACAGGTTCGATGGGGGCCCAGAGGCTGGCCTGCCCCCCTCCCTCCTCCAGGCTCCAGCTCTGGGCAACTCGGTCACAATCCAGCCAGCCAAACCTCCTGGCCTGTCTGGGGTTCTGGAGCAGGGTCCTCTGTCCTACCCAGAGCAGCCTGTGCCTTCTCCCTGGCACACACGGCTGCAGCGCAGGGGTTTGTAGTGGTGTGGGTCTGGGACTAACCTGTACATTTTCAGAACCACTCACCTCAAGACAGACAAAGGGTAGAGGGAGAGACAGAGACAGAGAGGGACAGAGAGGGACAGAGAAGCTGATTGAGAGAGGAAGCACAGGATCAAGGCGAGCTTGTTGGGTTTTGTTTTCCTCCATCTGTTTCCTCAGAATGCTTAGCAGTAAATATCTTCAGTGAAAGGCAAGGCCTGTCCCTTGCCTTCAGGACGTACAAGGCAGAAGGCACCCAGGGCAGTAGCTGGCTTCAGAAGACAAGAGGGAGGCGGCCACAGACCCTGGGCCTTGGGTGAGCCCCGCGTGTAGGACCAGGAAGGCCTTTCTCACTGAGCTTTAGTGGGGGGTCTCTGAAGGCCATGCCCCCCGGGGGAAGTCCTTCCACATGTGCCTTGTCCCTTCCTTCTCACCTGGAGGACCCTCTTTACTTCCCTCTAGCTCATTCAAGGGCTCCTCCTTTCAGCTTCTTTCCGCAGAACGAAAGCAGGAACGCAGTGACTTCACAGAAAGGCAGCCATCTGGGGGTATGGGGACCCCAGAACTGTTCCACCCTCCCGGCTCCCTCCACAGGGCACTGACCCACCGCAAGCACAGGGGGCAGGACAGTGGTGGGCACCCTTCTGTTTTATTTTATTTTTAAAGCACAGAACCTTTTCCTCCACAAAAACAAAAATGATAGGTTTTCACTCAAGATACAAACCCAGGAAAGCACCAAGGCTGAGAGTCTCGAAGCCACTCCTCCAGCCAGCCCTTCCTCCCTGACTTGGTCCCAGACATGCCATCTACCCTTGAGAATGTTTGGAAGCAGCAGAACACAGCGTAACAAGAGCTCTGTTATCACCAGGCTTGCTTGAAAATCCATGCTTTTGCTTAGGAAACTCTCTCTGCCTCAGTTTCTTCATTTCTGAAATGAAGATCTATGAACTTCCTGCAATTGTGGTGCGAATGCAATGGTAGTGGGTGTTAAAGCCACTTACCTGGCGGTTTTCAAGAAACGATACAGCAGTCTCAGGGGCCCACCACCGCCTTCACCATGGTTACGTGCCCCATTTCCACTCACCTGATCTCCCGTCCCGCAAACTCAAATCTTTTTTCTGCACATAATCCTGTCTCATAATCTGTCACTCTTAGAATCCTATGACAACCACACTCCATTTTCTTGAAAATCTTAACGCCAATATGTAGTTCTGTAATTCCGGCTTTATTTTGTATTTTAAAATGGTGGGACCTCTGTGAGTTTCTTTACACAGAAAAGCACAGGTACAGAGAAAACCGAGGTTGTCACAGCCTTAGTTGGTCAATTTTCAGGGTGGGTATAATAGTTCATGCACATAAACTTTTATATTACCATGCTAGATGTTCAAAGTTCCTGGTTTCTGGTATACCAGGCAAAGGGGAATGAACGAAGTCACTTTTATAAAATCTTACCCCGGGCTAAGGAAAGAGTGGCGTTGTTTCCTCTACAACTCAGCCTATTAGTACAGCAAAACATGTAGACCTGAAAAATTGGGCACCCGTATTTGCTCAGGTAAGACGGTCTGACTTGGCAACATACTTCCACTGAAACTTGGGCAAAAAAACATAACAGATGGTTGGTTGGTACAGAGAGGGATTTACAACCACATCCATATTCACCTCCCAAACGAAAACCTTCAGGGCTGGGACTTCCCGGCCTGCCTTCTGGCTAAGTGAGGGTTGGAGCCTGTTCTCAGTCCAGGCTTCCCATGGGCTGTGCATCTAGAATCCCCAAGCCCTGCCATCATAGATGCCGCATGAATCTACTCGGGATTTCTCTCATCCCAGGCGCCTTATAAGTCAAATATTCCTCCCCTGGTCAAGAAGTATGAAAGCAGCTACCATTTTCATTTCTCAAATTAAATATCACTAAAACCAACCAAGAGAAAACCAAGGGAATCACAAAGATGTGAACCTGGACCCCTGATATATAGAACCCCAGACACCTAAATAAAACACCATTAGAAGAAGCAGCACCATTTTAGGACTGTCCACCTTCTCAGTTGTCTTTACATGAGAGAATAAATTTTCCTTAAGCTATTTAGACATGGACAGTATCTTACATGTGGCCCAAAGTGTTCTTTCTGTCTGATCCACTCAGTAAACCCAGGGTCTGCCACATAGGAGACCAGTCAACAGTGCCATTGCTGTAGCTATTATTACTGTCTTCCTCCATTCCCCCTATTACAACTTCTTCCACCCAGCAACCCCTAAAAACACCCTGTTTAGCTCATTCAAAAACCTTTTTTAAATTTATGCTTGTTTGGCACTTTTTCCCAGTGCATTTAATATGATTAACAGCTTTAGTCATTAAACAGCACTTTCTTTAAGAGGATTGCACGAGATTACCCTTAGGTCCTGGGCTGAAATCATCGCACAGGCTGCTTACTTGTACACAGCTGAGGAAGGTAATGGAAGTTCATCCTAACATAACAACTTCACTCCATACTTAATACAATCAATGACACACCCTACAAAATGTTCTCCCTAAGCTAATCAAATCATTAAAATGTCAGCTTCCACGCAGATATTGCATGGTGCACGGCTCCCTGGCCCCGATTCAATTCAACTGGAATCTTGCTGAATCGTCCTGATTTATGAAGCCTGGGTTCCTACATACTGCCCCCTCCCTATTGCTCAATTCTGCCAGCCTAAATAGAGTTGTCCCAGCAAGCAAATAAACTGGCTGGAGGCCAGAAGCCATGGCACAAAGCACGCTCTTGTCAAGGGTTTCCTCATTAGCTGTTCACTCGCAATAAAGGCTTTAAGATTTTCCCCTGTACTCAATGGGATCACACCATTTCCCCCATTTGTTTAAAAGCTGAGGCTAGGAAGAAAAATTACTCTTATGTACTATGTGCCAGACTGAGCACTGGACTGAGAGAGAAAGAGAAAGAGAGAGAAGATTGAGTGTGTGTGTGTACACATTGGCTTGTGACCTATAGTTTATTAGCAGAGCCTGGTTATGACAATTGCTTCCTGTGAATTAGTCATCAGCCTGAGGTTTCCCAAGGCACTCTATTGGAACACTGCTTACTCTAGTCCTAGATTGCCTGCATTTTCTTGGAAATGATTGTGATTAAAATTTTTTAAAGATTTATTTTATTGTTTTTGACAGAGAGACAGAGAAAAGGGGGAGGGCCCAGAACAGTCTCCACAGCTGCACGTCATCAGTTTCCAACATGGTTTCATTCCACACAGGTAGGCAGGGGGCCGCAGAGGGCAGAAGCCAGGCTGGGAACCTCCCACATGGGAAGCTCCCACATGGGAAGCACACACCAGTTCAGCATATGGGTCTATAGAGGCCAGGATTCGATCCTTGGACTCCAGGGCTGCAGGTGAGAGCTCAATCCACTAAGCCATCCTGGCTTCCCCCAATACTGATCAAAATTAACAGCTAGTTCTGTGGTCCTTCTTTTCTGGAATGGCAGCATCTCCTTCTCCCCACATCAATCCAAATTCAATGCTTTGTAAGTGTATGTTCCCCCTGTGGATATTCAGAAGAACTTCTAGACTAAGATGCTCTACAGTACAATAGCCCTTAGCCACAAAGGGCTACTTAAATGTAAATTAATTAAAATGAAACAAAATTAAAAACTCATGGGGAAGCCGGGATGGCTCAGTGGGTTAAGCGCTCACTTTGCAGTGCCGGGGACCAGGGATCGAATCCCGGCCCTGGCCTGTGCAGAACCATATGCTGAACTGAGAGCTCCCCCAGTTCAGTTCTCTCTCCGTCTCTGTATCTCTCTCTCTCTCTCTCTGTCAAAACAAAAAAAATTTTTTTTTTTATCTCAGTTTCTTAGTCAAACTAGCCACATTTTGAGTGCTCAGTAGCCCCTAGGACCAATGGCTGGCTCCCTACACAGCACAGATGAAGGGCCACAGCAATCGCTGAAAATCCCCTATCTCTTAAGGAGTTATACTCAGAATTATTTTTATGTTGCAATAAGATAAATTCAGGTTTAAGGCCCACTAGCATTCTTAACATAAATGAATGTGAATGCATGAACATAAAAGAGTAATTCAGGGTCTACAGACCAAAGAACCTTAAGAAATATTTATATATTCCTCATATATAAATATATTTATTATCATTTATATTTATGTAATATTCAGGAACTATTTACAGCTTCAGTTCCCATAGAAATCCATCAAACATTCAACAGTATTCATACATCCCCAATCCACACCACTTGCTAATTCTTAAAGGAATAGTCTCCTCACTCCCCCCCCACCCCAGGCTTTTTTTCCCCATGGGAAGCTTCTCCTGCCTGTGAAAACTCAAGGCCTCACTCAAACCCCACCCATTCTATGGACCCCTCCATAAGGATTGGCCCATCAATGCTAACATTCATAACAATAGCCAACATGTATCAACTGTGCCAGGCTAAATACTTGACATGGATAATCTTATTCCATCCTCACAAGCCACCCTGTGCGGTGGGTACTATTGTTATTTCCATTGGACAGATGAGAAAGGCGAAGCCAAGAAAATTAAATCACTTGCCCAAAGTCCAACAGCTAATAAATCACAAACCCGGGATTTGACCTCATGGCCCTTTAACTTCAGAGACTAAAATCATAACCAGTGCCCCACACATTTCCCGTCTTGTGGTGTAGATCCCATTATTCCTTTGATCATTGCCAGGTGTGTACATATGTCTTAATCCCATCTCCTTCCCTAGATAATAAATTCCTTGAAGGCAAAGACCACATCTTAACTCATTTTTCCTCTACCCAGCAGACAATAAATAGAAAACAAGGAAAAAAAGATTGTTGGGGAAGTAAATGAACGGACAAATGTTTCCATTTGACTACTGGATTATGACTGCAACCTTCAGAATCTATCTCTGAACCATTCCTAGTTACACCAATAAGCTACGCCATTCAAATGACATGAGCAGGGATGCCAGATTCTGAGTAGCAGCCGGAGTGTCATCCAAGAAGTGGTGCTTGTTTCTACTCATCTCCCTTGGAGCCCAGTTCATAGGTTCCTGCCTGTCTGCGCTGATTGGTGATACAGGAGGGTGACATTCAAGGGGCAGGTGAAAGAAAACGCTAGCCTAGAAAGAACCTGGATGTGGCTGTAAAATCTCAAAGGCTCTGAAATTCTGAGGAGAAAAGAGCAGCAAGATGAGCTAGCATTCCTGGAAAAGCCCCCCTCAAAATGGGAAGGCTTAAAGGAAGGTTCCCTTAGGGCCGCTGCACTAGGTGGCCTAGAAGACAGGTCCGGCTCCTTCCAATTCAAATGATGTTTACAAAAAGGCTACCTAGGGATGGCCCTGAGGACTGAGGGGCAGCTACTGGCACTCCTCACTTAATGACCTAGTTGTTAAGGGAAAGGGTCAAAAAGCTTAAAGGCATGGAGTATGTACAATTTTTAAATAGATTATCACCCAACACCATACTTATAAACAAAATATGAGGGCTGTCCAGAAAACAATCCATCCATTGTCAATATAACAAGAACGGATACGTGGCTGGATACTTCCCGAGCAGCTATCGTACGTAGTCTTGCGTGACTGTGAACAATTCATGTAGTGAATGCTAAATGACAGTAGAAACGAGGCAAAGTCTGAGAAAGGGGATTCTGGAAACTCACACAGACTGAGAAAGGGGATTCCCGCACCGGAGACCTGGTTGTGAGTCCAAGTGGTCATTAAATAGGAAGGCTGTTAAGTGTAGAGTGGCTATACTACTGATTGATATGGGGGTCTAAAGGCTGGCCTTCAAATTTCAAGCTGGGACTGCTCTGTGGGGCCATTCATGCTACAGAACTCCCCAAGCTAAGGCTTAACTATAACTAAAGCCACCTCTTTGACCAGCTTCTTGCCCTATCTTATTTATTCTCCCTTATGCCTCTATACTGGTTCCCATAAGGATACTCTCTCAATAAATCACTTGCACAAGCATTCTCAATTCAAGCCCTACCCACAGCAGTGGGCAAAAGGGAGAGAGGTAGCCAAGGCAGAGATGTGGTCAAGTGGAAGGGACACAGGGATGGATATGGACATCTGATGCATACAGGTGGCCGGTCTATCAAACGCTATGGCAAGAAGCTTGGATTTTTATTACGTAGGCAATGCAAAGCCAGGGGACAATTGTAGCGGAGGAGAGAGAAATCAGAAAGCAAATTTTCTAACTTGCAAAATTTGAAAGCTAGAATTTGGCTATGACCTATGGAGGGGAGAAACGATGCTAGTCTAGGCTCATCATATAAAAGGCTGGTGGGCTGGGCAAACTCCACTAGAAGCACACCCTCTTTAGGGTAATCAATCCCTAAAGACTCCCCAATACTATCTGTGAAGAACCAAGTAATCTGCTGTTCTGGAATTTTCTTTTTCTCCTGCTTACAGTGGACCATACTGTGCCCAGAATCTGTACAGCAGATCAGTCCTGGAAGATCTCCTGTGATCAGAAAATTCTGCCAGTATTTATGACGAACAATGAAGTAATAGACTGAATGTGTAAGTTCCTATAAAATAAAAATGAAGCCACCATGATAGAAAATTAGGCAAAGAACATCAGCAGACACGTCCCAAAAGAAGAAATGCACACGGTCAATAAATAACTGAAAAGATTTGCAACCTCACTAGTAATCGTAAACATGCAAATTAAACCAAGTTGCCTATTTTAGTCTAACAAATTTGCAAGAACTTTTTTCCCTTAAGATAATTACCTGATACCAGCAAGGGTGGGGATAAACAGATGTTTACAAACTGCTGATAAGAAAGTGAATTGGGAAATCTTTTGTGGAGGGCAATTTGACTATTAACCCAACTGAAACATCCAAGGAAGTATATAAAGAAATGGCTCTGTTTATTATAACCACAGCACTGATTATAACAATGTATACTGTAAGAAACCAAATGACCAACAATAAGTACTTTAATAAATTATAGCACATATCTGCTAAGGACTACTACAAAATCACATACAAAAACATGTTTATAGAAACAAATTTATTAGAATTAAAAAAAAAATGCCTACTGTGGTTTGTTGGGTGAAAGAAGCAAGAAGCAGCGATGATATTCTAGCAAAAGATGTATGTGCGCACGTGCACGCACAAAGACGTGCACGCACACAGATCACAGTCAGCAAGCACATCGCGGCATTATGAATGACTTCTACCCCTGATATTCAGTACATATGCGATAGCATATTTTGTTTCTAATTTGCCATGTGAAATTTCCTCCTATAGGCCAGTCCATGAGTAACTATGTTACATCTCCATCTCCTTTGATAGTCAACTAACTGGTAGTTTAGGGCTCATTCTCCTAGTGCCATCCCTGCTCTGGTCACAGGATGACCTGTGCCAAGGCCCCAACAGCTAAACCTGGCAACCCTCCCCAAGCTCTAATATATGACTGCACTCCCACTGTCTGTTCCCTGGGCAACTGTCCCATTACCTACAGTCCCAAGTGCCTCTCAAAAACTCTTCCTTTCTGTATAACAGCTAGAAAGGAGATAGAGTGGATAAAAGGGAGATCAGGTGTGCGGTGGTTTTCATTGGTCGATCTCCCCCAGTTCTACCTTTAATAGAAGAAAGGAAATGGGTGCAGGCAGTATAATGGCCCCAAGGCAGGAGTCGCTCGTAACTGTTTTGCTACTCTTTAGAGCTATTGATACGGTCCTTCTTTCCCACTTGATGAAGGTAAAGAAGAGAAAAGTCATTAGATAATAGCTTTGCCTGACTACAACTAAACCTGTACACATAAGACACTACTTAGAAATGATACATGTGAGAGGTTTGAACCCAGAACTGCTCCATGACTTTCAAACTGGAAAACTCAGACCATGGTAGGAATGCCTACTAAGGAGGAGTACACATATTAAAAGAGCAGGTAATTTGTATTACTGATACTATTCATATTTTTAAACCCAACCCCCCCCCGTTTCCAAGTATAATTCATATCGTTTTTTATAACAAAAACAAAGTAATAACAGTGCCATAACTTACTGAGTGAGCACTTCTATGGACGAGGCCTATGTACAATGCTAAAAAACAGATTATCCCATTTACTGTCCCCATTTTACTGATGAGGACCACTGAGGCTTGGAGTGGTTAAGTAACTAAGATGTCAGTCAGTTAACAAGCTGGCCAAGTTAGGAACTGATGCCAGAGGTCCCAACTCCTACGAATCACTACCTGTCCTCACTCAAATCACCAGACCCGGCCCCCGTGAGTCCCCATTTTAGCACTTGGAGACCCTGGAGATTTTCCCAAAATGAACTCCATGGAGGCTCCTCAGAACCATCTGGACAGAGGGGAACAAATTGAATGGATCTAGGGAGGCCCCCAGCCTCTTCTCTTAGATGTTGGACTTTCCCATGAGATTCCAGAATTAAAGAATAGTTGACAAGGGTCAATATGTAAGATTCCTCTGTTCTGTTTGAGGAACACTGTAATCTAATACAAACTAGTACAACTGGGGTCTTGAGGGAGTCCTGTTTAATCTGCACTTGTTTGTGAGGTGCAACTTGACTTGTCTGTCTCAGTTTCCCCTTTAGCACTAATACCCCAGTAATGATTTTTTCCCCTTCACATCAACGTACTGAGTGAGAAGCAACAAAAGGGCATGCGAAGCACTTAGTGCACAGGAAAGCCCTACATAAATGCTGGGTGGTGCTTAATCCCAGCACCCTACGGGGCCTACTCATAAGCCAGTCACACAGAATGAAGGTGCAGGCAGGCCAGGGCCTGCTGAGCCACCCGCAGGAGCCAGCACGGAGCCTGGGCTCATAAGAAAAGCAGACGAAAAGCTTCGTCAACAAATGGATCCTTATCCTTGGCATGTGGACCAGGAGCAGGCTTGTAGCTTCTTTCAGCAAACAGCAGGCATTGATCCAGCGGTGGGTGGGAAGCTGATGATTTCTCAATCATTAACTTCTCATGTTCCCATGTGGACTTCATCATGGTACCTTATGTCACCTGGCACTGTCCTGAGGGATGGTGCACCATTTTCTCTGGGGAAAATGAAACTTACGTTGGGGAGTGAAAAAGAATTAACGTCTGTCTTCTTGAGAATGCATCCTTCTTCCACTATTGCTTCATCAGCATTTCAGAGAGGAAACCATGGATGACTTTGAGGCCAGTTTCATGACATTAATGGGACGTATTTTTGAGAAGTAGACTGGCTACCTGAGCCAAGAACTGTTATAGAGGAACCGCCTAAGCTGTAAGCAGAGATCTGTTCTGTCTTGTTAAAAGGGACCACAATGAGTTATTAATTCCACTTAGGATTTGAGAGAGAGGGAAAGGCAGTCATGATTATACACAGATGTGCTTAATCCACATAAGCTAGAAAATAAGCACCCTTGTGGGTAAGTATACTTGCATCCCAGTTACAGAGGGGTAAAATGTAAATTTCAGTGGCCTAAAGATCTAGCGGTTAGTTCAAGATTCAAGCATATATTATAAATTATACTTGACATTTGCCCAGTCACCCTTTTCTTTCTTTCAATTTATTGAGATATTTACATGAAAAACACACAACTGCGTGTGATAATTTTCAGGGATCAGTTATTATGAATTAAACTTGATCACCTCTGTTTAAAAGGGGAACATTTATCTCTTAAATGCTGGCACAACAAATTGTCTTGGGTAAGCACAAATCATCACGAAGTTTTGGAAACTCTCAGGAAGTTTCACCACAAACAGCCCTATGAAGCTCAGTTTAGGATCCTCCACCAAGCAAACACAGTTAGGTTGTTTCCAGGTCAGGAGAGCTGAAAGCTGAAAACCTGTAACAATGGAAGATTAGTGTCTTGATCATTCACTTAAAGCAGATTCTTGCCTACAATACTGGAAGCACTGCCCAAAGAACAAGGGATAAACAGAAGGCATGATGGCCCTCATTCTTAAGGAGCTGAGAGTCTACTGAAGGGTATAAGATGAACGAGCACAAGCAAGGACACAACTCCTATTGGAAGCATAAAAACAGAGTGTATGTAATTGGATCTGAGCAATTAGCCTAAAGTAGTACTAGGAAGGCAGAAATTATCTTAGTTTCGCTTCAGAGGTCAGCCAAAGTGCCCATTCCTCCTTTCATGAGCCTTTCATTCCGAAGGGACTTTTTCCAGCTGCCACCAGAAGAACCAACACTTGGAAGCTATTTTTCTGTCCTTGGTGATGGTTCAGGCACTAACTGCATCCTCTCTCTGAAACCAATCATCAACCAGTGCTCTGAGACTTCACATTTTATTTATATCTTACCTGCTTCCAAAACAGGATTTAAGGTAGCTTGCAATAAACACTAATATACCCTGGGCAATTTTTTAAAAAGAATTAAAAGAGATACCTAAACATGTGTATATAGTAAGAGAAGATAAAGAAGGATAGTCTCAACTATTGACAAACAAGTTGGTTTTGCTAGGAAGTATCAAATTTGGTTGAAAGCATTCTGGCAACTATAGTGGGAGGGGGGCTGTGGGGGGGGGATCATTCTCACTTTTCTCATCTATTAGTTAAAAAAAGAAAAAAAATCTATACAGTTTATGAGAAGACAACTTTAGTTCATCTTATTTGACAGAGAACGAAGTCAACAGATACCCATATTGTTCAAACAGCAGCTTTGAATTCTGACCTTTTAAGATAGTTAGGCTCCAGTGAGAATAAGGAAAATTCTAGAGCCTTTCCCCACATAAGCTCATACTCATAATTTTGTATATACTCTCAAGATTCCAATGGACCTGGACTGAATACTTGCTCTGGACGTTTTCTGTAAAAGTTAAATTCACATAAGAAATCAGTATTTACTTTACACTGGATGTATAAAATAAGGCCACTCGCTGAAGTCAGACACCTTAGAGAAAACCCTATGAATATGGCTTATTCTCCCTGCCAACTACAGCCAACAACGACTTGTAACCATAAATCAGAATCTGTTCCACTTGGAAGGAGTTTTGTAAAATCCTAGTAATCTGTCTCTATCTTGTTATTTTTCCTTCTTTATCTTGGGACCTGCTTGCACTCGTATGCTGAGATAGTTCCCCTGTTTATATACTTATGTTTTCCAGTTGTTGGTTTTGAATTCTTGGCTTTCACATATTCTGCATCTTAAATTCTCCTAATTTACTGTGTAATTAAAATACCCGTGCACATTTGCTCCCAATTAATAGAGACAAATTATTCCCTAGTGGAAGACAACTCTAGTCCAACTTGGAACTGGAAGGGTGGATAGGCCTGAATTTTAAACGTTGTCTAATGATGCTATTATCCCCTGTTGAGTATGTTGAACACACAGTTTAATGTATCCTTGCAAAACAGATATCCCAAACTTTCCTCACCCTCAGAACCAGTTGACTCTGCAAATTCTCAATTTTATAATCCTTGTTATCTTAAATATGTAAGCAATTTTTTAAAAAATAAGATCATCCTCAGAAAAAAGAAAAATTTCAAATGGATAAAAGAAAAGGCATAAATGATTGGATATAGAAAATAAAAAAAGAAAATAAAAGGATGATGAGCAAAAAAAAAAAGAAAGACAGTTGAAACTGACTTAATAACATTTCAATTGAATAACAAATGTCCATTTGAAGCCAATGGACCCCTCATAAGCCTACACTTGGAGCTTTAGAAATATTTGAGTGCATGAGAGAAATCACAGAATACCGGAAACATGATTGACATATTTATAATTTGCAGGTAAATCCAATGTCAGTACGTCTAAAATAATTTATGGCACAAGTATCAAGGTAAAAAAACCTAAGCGTTGGAAAGTTATTCTCTCAGGCATACTTATGAGTCATTTGTGAAAAAAAAATGACAAAATAAAAGGATTATGATTAGGACTCAACTATTTTACACATAAGTAATATGACAGAAAGTCCTAACAATATAAAACTGGAAGTAGGTTAGATGGTAAAGATTTCAACCAGGGAAGGAGTCCTTTTACAAATTAAAACTTTGAGGGGGGAGTGTTTAGAAAAGGAAAGAGGGAATAGCTATAACCTTCATTCATTCTTGAAGGTCTGCTCATGTGAGAAACTGTGCTAAATATTATACTTCAAATATATTTAAGTCCAATGTCAATCCCACATGGGAAATGAAATTATGTCCATGTGTAGACAAGGTAACCCAGGCTCAAAGAGGGGAGCTCAATGGCATCTGAGCATCTTTCTGAAATTCCTGCCCAGGAAAAGTCTAGTGGGCTTGCCATAAAATCTACAACATGCCCCTGGGCAGGCCGCAGACCTTCCAACCAGCAGGTAATTCACAGAACTGATTCTAAGCCACTGGTCCTAAGAGCCAAACGGGGATTTACACTGAGAACTTTGTTCAGGGTTCAATACACTTTAATTACATTGAACAATGCCTGCTGCTCCCATTTTTTCCCTGGAAATGGGGTATGAGTCCAATTCCTGTTTACTTAAGCTCCTACCAAAGCTCCTACCACAATGAACCTTTACTTTGTCAAAATATCACAACACGACGGCCAACAAAAGTGGCCATCGTAGGAAGAAAAGCTGTTTTTGTGCCAGTATCACCATCAAGTTCAAATCGTCCCTTTGGGGCTTACATCAGCTTAACCTGATACAACTGGGATAAGCACACTGGGGTAAGAAATGGGTTGAAAAGACAGGCATAGAAAGAGGATAAAGATCAGTATACTGGAACATCAAACGGATGAACTATGAATTGTGCTCAAGAAAAATGTCCACATCTAGTTTGACTGTTCTAATAGAAGCCAGCCCAGAGCTTTAACTAGACTGAGCCCACTAACTAGAGAGCCCCTTATCATGTTTAATAGGAGAATATTACTGGCTCTCTACACTGTATCCATGGAGAAACCAAAATGAAAAAAAAAAAAGAAGTGTGTTTCTTTACTTTTAACGAAGGGGAAAACAATATTCAGGTCACTTAATTGAGCAATGTAATACTGTTTAAGATCATTTCCTTATGAAAACCTTTCCTGAAGGTTAATCAGTCCCCTCTGTAGATATGGAAAACAGGCAAAGAAGTAACATTTTAGCGTATCATTAATGACCCATTATTTTAAGGGAAGAAATAAAATTCCTCAGCAACCCAAGTTATAAAAGGAATGGAAATCTTTTTTTAAATGATTTGCGTGTTTCCGTACTTCTATAGCCACCTTTCACTACTCACTTTTTCCAGATGTTCTACAAAGCCTAATTGAGACCTTCAGTGTCTCTAGGCAAACTGATAAGCAATCCAGTGGGCCGCCTGTTTGTATGCTTTTCTCAAAAGAAATTTCATCCTTTATAATTCAGTATCCACAGGTACCTATTGTCACTTGTAAATATGAGTGATTCTTCTTTTTGGTTCATTCCTGCATAGGCACTAGGCCCTAGGTAGACAGGGAAGAATGAGCCAGGACTCCATCCTTTGGAAAAACAAACAAAAAAATAAGAAACAAGCGAATTATAACCAGATGGAGGTATGTGCAAAGGCTATGGGCAAGCCCTCCTGCCTACTCCTGATTTTTTTATTGATGCTCTTTACACAGACCCCTTCCTCTGCTGATATCACACACAGTAGCTGACTCTGTCTACATCTGAGGTCGGCAAGCTCCACCTCATAGCCAGATCTAGCCTGCCACTGAAGAATGATTTTCACATTTTTAAATGGTAGAGGAAAAATGTTAAAAAGACTATGAAATTCAAATTTCAGTGTTCATTGTTTTAATGGAGCACAGCCATGCTCTTCCATTTAAGTATTATTTATGGCAATTTTCATGCTACAATGGCCAAAATGAATAGTTATGACAGAGACCATATGGCCCACACCAGCCAACACATTTACCATGGGGCGTACTGAAGAAAAAAGTTTGCTGACTTCTGGTCAAAGTGGTTCGGGCCTTATTTAAGATAAGAGAAAATAAAGCCAATAACAGAAATTTTTAGTATTTTGGATGCCTAAAAACATGGCTGCTAGTGGCTTCTGACACATTATTTGGTGATCATCCTAGTACAATTACCTACAATGAGTCGGTCTTTTTTTTTTTAATTGTTTTTGACAGAGAGAGAGACAGATACTGAGAGAGAGAGAGAGAGAGAGAACTGAAGTGGGGGCACTCCCCAGTTCAGCATATGGGTCCGCACAGGCCGGGGCCGGGATTCGATCTTTGGTCCCTGGAGCTGCAAAGTGAGTGCTTAACCCACTGAGCCATCCCGGCTTCTCCTGAGTCAGTCTTAAAGAACACCTCCTTTTTTTTTGTTCACACATATCACCACATTCTGTCTTCATGAAGTTCGCACATGCATTCATGGTATAGGTAATGAGGTAGGAATTAGTAAAATGTTATTTGAATACAAAATCCATGTTATGCTACCTTTAAATATATAGCTGGTTCACTTGTTCAACACCTACTCAGTAAACACGTACAGAGTAAGTATCACATTCCAGAAACTCTGCTGAAGAGAGGCCATGGAATGAGGAGAATGACACAGTTTCTTAAAGGGTTCTACAACTGAGCAGGAAAACAAAATCGGCTCTCCAAATGTGTGGGTGAGAAAATATTTCACAATAAAGCCTCAGTATCCCTCCCCCCACACTTCAGTCTTGTGTTGGCTTAAATGCAGTCAGCCATGGGCAAACGAAAGATAGATTTGTGTGCACCAAAGAGGTTCATCAATTTCAGGGTAACATAAAGGCTATTCAGCGAATGACATATTACAAGCCACATTTAGTAAATGACTGAAAAATACAGTTAGAGAAGCAAACATGTCCTAGCTTTTCGTTCTGGCAAGATTGTGTATATTTTAATTAATTTCCCTTTCTTCTTTTCACCCACTATCCCCATTGTGCCCCAAATAACAATTCCCTCTTGTGTTTCTCAAGCCTTTCAGTTTGTTGACTATTATTCTGAGCTCTAACCCATCTACCCCCTCAGCTGTCACTTAGCCAGGCTATCCAAAGATACTCATATGTATTGCTGCTTTAATTTTTCTTCCTAAAACCACCCAGCTAGCATAACTGTGACAGGGTCCCCAGATTATGGAAGAAACAGTCATTCTGCTCCCATGATTCTGCAAATGGCGTTTTCCAGTATTGTGAACCCCAATAAAGCTGACAGCACTGTGAACCCCAATAAAGCTGACAGCATAATCAATGCCCTGAGTTCTCTCACAGTTGGTCTGTGAATGATGCTAAGGGGTGTCTGCTAACGGATTCCAGGAAAGGTGTCCCGGCTAAGACAGGACTCACGGAAGAGGCTTCAAGAAGTTGTCATGCCCCGATGAGGTGAGAAGAGTCAGCCTGTGACCAAAAATGGTGTGCCGAGATGGCAAGGTGGAAAGGCGCACACCACCTGGAATCCCCGGATATTCCTGAGTCGTGGGCTGAGGTCACTTTGTGGCACCCCTACCGCAGCTTTCCTCGTGCACAGACTGCCAGAGGTCCTTGTGGAAGGACATGAGCAATGACCGGAACTGAGGTTCCAACCCAGGCCTGAATCTGGAGCCTTACTTTAAACCCCACCAGTGCGCAAGAAGAGTTCTGATTCAAAACTCCATCACCCTGCTTCAAACTGTGATTTATTTAGAACCAATGTTCTACCAACAGCCTCCCGAATCACGCAACCTCTTCTCCCCAAAACAACGACCCAACGCAAGTGTACTTGCCACACGACTATTCGCTCCATGTAATAAACAACACTCAAAAGACTATGGAATCTTAAAATAACAATGACAAAGCAGCACATTTAAAAGATACGTCAAAAGGATTTTAAAATATCTGCTCTTCAGTTCATCTGAGCTTCCTGCATCTAAGTGTGGTTATTAATAAATGATGACACTACAGAAAAAGATCCCAAAGTGATAAGTATGGATTTTTTAAATAGCAAAATGAACAGTAAAAATAGTATTTCCTTTACAACTGTGGGAAGGTTCCACCTACCATCCTATGAGTATGAACAAATGATTCCAAGGAAGTATTTTCAAACAGAGAAAAGGGCCATCTTGGCATTCTGACCTGAAGACCCTAAAGTGTAAGGCACTGGGCATTCTAAGCTGGATTTCCTTACCAATGGGCATGCATCCATCGGAGTAATGAGTGGGTTTGGGGGTGGAAATACATGGAAGAGAGAGGTTCAGAATACCTGCCTCCACGGGGCATACATTACCAGGTGCGCTGGAAAGTGCTCAGCCAAATTCAGTCCCAGACCAAGGCCATTTCTACCCTGGCCACTGACGTGGCAAGTGCGAAACACGCTGTGGTCACTTTTCCTGTGCTGTATCAACAGTCAGAAATTCCTCTGTCACTTGAACCATCTGACAGTTCCGGAGAAGTGGTTCTCCTTGCTGTGTGTCTCAGCCACAACACTGTGTTAACAGTCACACCAGAGACAGTTACGCAAACCCGGGGGGTGGGGATCGGGGGCTTCAAAGCGCGGAGGGACCGTAGCAGGTATGAAAAGCAGCAAACCCCACGCGTGACTGTTTGAAGAGTATGCTGCATCACCTCATTACTGCTGATGGTTTCCAAAGGCTGCTGGAACAGCACGAGGAATTGGTGAAAGAGATTCCTTTTGATGAAGTTGCAAACTATTCAACCAGCAAACCAGTGTCACTAAATTAAATTGTCCAAGGAGGTGCCAGGGCCTCTAATAAACAGCCAGTAATTCCTTGAATGCCAGCGAGTTCCTACTGCCCTCGCCCAAAACAGAAACGCTGAGCTTCATCAGTAGTAGGTCATTCCCCAAGGGGCGTTCAATGGTGACAGTCCTAGAAACAGGAAATGAGAAAGCCCCGCCACAGGCCTGGCCCAGCCCTGATGTCACTTCCACTCAGCGGGCCTCAGCTTCCTCCTCTAGATCAGGGGTCTCCAAACTGCGGCCCACGGGCCAGATGTGGCCCGTGAGGCCCTCTCATCCGGCCCATGGAGACCTTATCTAAATAAAATAATATTAAATAAATAATTAAAAACAACGTCTATGTTTTGATTCTTTTTTATTTGACCCTCGAGTGTGTAGTCAGCCCCTAAACTGCTGTTTGATAGTTAATGCGGCCCGCGGGCTGAAAAGTTTGCAGACCTCTGCAGATGATCAGGGATCTAATACACTTCTACCAATCCATGACTCTGGTGGGGCTATTATCAAAGCAATGGATGAAAAAAATGCAAACTTTTATTGGAAGGGAAATAGGAGAAAGTTCTTAACAGGTACCGTGCCATGTGTAAACGGATCAGGTTCTTAACCAGTTAATGTTCCAATCCGGACTGCATCTTACCCTACAATTGTGCCTGTGGAGCCCTAACCTTATACTAAAATGATTGGGATTTGACTGTGTGTGTGTGTGTGTTTTTAGTGAGGGGGCGGGGGTCACAAGATGCAAACTCCTTAAGGTCCCCACAGGGAACTCTTTAAAACAGCTAAACCCTGTCCTGCAGATACACTCAAAGCAAACATGTGAGACATTTTAATAATGCACCACAGACTTTCAAGAAATGTGATCATATTTGTACTTCTCTTTTGTTTTTTATGGCAGGTGTGGGCTGGGGAGAGGGGGGACAAGTACATTCTATTCCTTCTCTCTTTGCCCAGTCTCCAAAGAAGGGAAAAGTGCTCCTTTCTTGCTCAAACCTGAAAGCATGTCTGTGCGGTTCAAGAGACTTTATAATATGTTTCTGTTGAAACGGGCTTCCTTAGGAGAGAATCACTGAAATATCTTACCTGAACCCACTATAACCACCATCTAAAAACAAGACTGATAAATGCAGAAATCAGTGCTTATTTTGGAGAGGAGAGGGACCAGTCCTCAATTTCTTTTAACAGAGCCAAACACCACCTCAAGAGTTCCTGTTAACAAGTCTTAACAGGTGCCCTTAATTTTTAAAGACTTAGAAACTTATAGAAATGGGGACCGAGTTAAAGCAGAAGGGAGGACCCCCATGGCTTTCCTCAAGCCCAGAGCTCTTCATGACCAATACTCCCATCTCAGGAAAGGGTCCAGGAGGACAAGAGAGGAGAAGAAAGAAACAGAACCGGAGGATACGGAAAGAGCTTGGGAAGTGAAATTGACAGTTAGGTTTGTCACAGTCCCAGAGATGACCCTGAGTGGTCTAAAAAACCTAACTGCCAATAAAGAACCACACCTGTGTCAAGTTTGTCTCACACTTGAATTAAACACAGGCTGACCTGACAGACCCATTCGACACGGGGCAGAAAACAGAGGTATTGTCCCATTTCAAACAGGATGTATGGTCAGCCTACCGAGACCTTGAATTAAGCCTGATGAGACTAGGCTGACCATAGGCATCCTTTGAAACAGACAGTACCGTTATTTTCCGTCCCGTTGAATACAGTATGTCTGATCAGTCTAATTAAACACAATTCAGCACACCTACTCCCTCAGCCGTTTGGCAATGGAAAAACATTGATACTGAATTCACATATAACCCAAAACAAAACTCAGTCATTAAAGTATTCTCTGAATCAAATTTAGACTAAAAACTGATCTTTCCTGCTATTTAAATCACTAACACTAACATACTTATTAGGCTGCTTACTTGCTTTGCAAATTAAAATGACAATAGTAACAATAAACTAAAAATTCCCTACCAGAGGAAGACAATAATCTTCAAGTCAATTGGGCAGCAAATATTTAATGGAGCATTTAATGATGCATCCATAGGCACTGGTTTTAATCCCTGCATGCAGAATTGGACTTAATTCACCCACTCAAAAAAATAAAGTCATTTACTAAAATTTAAATTACTCACTTCAAAATAGATTCAAAGATCTCATTTTTTTTCCCTTCTAAATACAGCACCTCCCTCCATCACAGAACTTGCACTTACCATGTCTGGCTTCTCTAGGAATCATTCTCATCTTATTCCACACGAAGTCACTTCTCTGAAGCTATAGAGAACCAGCAACAGGACAACTTGGCCGGCAGTTTGATTCTGTTACAGCTCGATCTCAAATACTCTAGTTCTGCCCATCAGCTAGCGGGCCCTGCGCACGAACTCTGAGGGCTAATGGGGCACGTCTCCTGCAACTAGCCTGGCTTTGCACTCGGGAAACTGCAGTTGCGTGTGCCTGGAGGGGATGAGACTGGAGTATGAATGGCTGCTAGTGCCTGGGAATGGCGCACTCATAGAGGAAAAGCAGCTAAGGGCTAGGCCCCTTTCCTGTAGGAGATGCAGAACTCATGCCTGGCAACAAGGCCCACCCTGCCCAGATGCCTGCCTCCTCCCCTGGCCTCGCCTTTGCCTATCTCTGCGTGGAGTGCTCATTGTTCTGCTCTGCTTCAGATTCTCCCACTAAGAGTTTCTGAGCCTTTGCGGGTACTTTTTACCAGAAGTGTCCTCAAGTTATAACCACGGGATAGGACACTGTCTCTCGGGAAGAAGCAACGTGAAGGAGCAGTTACCAACACCATCCTCACCATCCTCACCTGCTTGATGCAGGGGTCGGAAAAACGCATCCCCGTATCTAACTCCACCTCCCAGCCACCCTCGGCGGTAACCACTTAGGATTCCCATTTCAACAGGTGAGAACAGTAGAGGTCATAGAGACTGCGGGAAAAAACAAGGCTGAACCCATGCCTGTCTGATTGCAGAACCCAAGCTCATCATGAATGCACTGTGGTGTTTTTTTATC
The DNA here is from genome assembly GCA_004027555.1 of Craseonycteris thonglongyai. Classification (NCBI taxonomy): domain Eukaryota; kingdom Metazoa; phylum Chordata; class Mammalia; order Chiroptera; family Craseonycteridae; genus Craseonycteris; species Craseonycteris thonglongyai. Next base: position 20,914 of record PVKE010008244.1, on the reverse strand, counting down.
ACACAATTATCCAAAACACACAGAATTGTTAGAGGTTAGGAACCCATGCGGAAGGAGGTTGCATGTCCAAGTTCATATCCCACCTCTGCCCTAGAAGCCCAATTTTGCCATTTATTTTGTCTGTAACCATGGTGAACTTACTTCACATCTCAAAGCTTCCATGTGACATCACAAGGTTCTCATGACCATTAGACGACATTAGATTTATCACAGTGAGTACACATAAAACATACCTCATAAAATATAAAACTTCAGTTATGGATTTCCCTGCAAATTGAATAAAACTTGCATTTTTCATGGTAAAACTTAAAAAACTATTTTGCACAAGTAATGCAAATGCACCTCTCCCCCAATATTGTCCCCACACTGTGCTGTGCCTTTGTTTTCTTCCAAAACTTACAAAAGGGTCCAAAACCTAATGGACTTTCCCAGTTTTTTAATTTTTTTTAAGATTTATTTTTATTGTTTTTTGACAGAGAGAGACAGACAGAGAAAGACAGAGAGAAGGGGGAGGGCCCAGAGCAGTCTCCATAGTTGACATTAGTTTTCCATATAGTTTCACTTCACAAGTGGGCGCAGGGCAGGAACTGGGCCAGGAGCCTCCCACATAGGCCCTGGCAAGAACTGAACTGGGGCGCACCCCAGTTCAGGATATGGGTCCACATGGGCCGGGCCCGGGATTCGATCCTCAGGCTCCAGGGCTTCAAAGTGAGCGCTTAACCTGCTGCACCATCCCAGCCTCCCCAATTTCCCAGTTTTTAGTCACCAAAACTGAACACAAATTATTTACCACTCCCATCAGTACATAAATAATTGAAGCTTAGAAAAGACAGTTTCATTTCTTTTGTACATAATTATAAGTACCGTGCATAATAAACAGAGAAAACTGTGACAGCAGGTGTGTAAAACTAAAACAGTTTAATTACAATTTGGTTTTGACTGCATGGACCGCCTAAGGCAGCCATCTTGGGAAAGTGATAATGAGCATCTCGGATACAGTGCTGACAGAGGATGTTTAAGAGTGAAATGAGACATTTAATTTTGAATTCTGCCTCCTTATGAGAAGCCTAGGGCACATTATGCCGGTGTTAGTGCACGAAAAGGCTACAAGGAATCCTTTGTTTTTCAAATAATAACAAGGAAAAATTCCACACTGGTGAAATATGTCTGACATATTCTATGCTACGCCCTTACCCTGCTGATTCTAGCAGCAAGAGAAAAACCAAAAAGGTGTGGTACTCTTTTGCCCAATATTCCCAAACTTTCCTTTCCTTTAACGGGGAAAAAGTCTCTATACCATTTTCTTTAGTACGGAGGAGACTCTAACTTTGACCAAATTTCCAGGCATTTACTTGTCCAAAGCATTTCTTGATTTTGAAGCAGATGTCAAGGAAGGAGCATATGGCATTGAGGAAGAAAAAACCCTAGCGAACAGGCCTGAGGATGAAGAGTTATTTTTGGCACAAATCACTGACTTGAATATGCTTCTCAACCAAGATTTATAGTGAACTGGAGCAAAGCGAGCACACAGAAATCTGGGTGTACCAGAAGAATCACTATGAGGTGAGAGGACATTTTATGCGTCTATTATCTGTGAATTCCTAAAAAGTTTTTTAAATGAGTTCTTCAAATTGGATGCTATTTGCAAACATGCCACTTAGCTGCACTTTTTTCAAGCATGCACCTATAAAGTGAGATTCAGCTGTATGCTGCGAAGGACACACACGCTTGTAGAAAACAAGCAAGCAGTGGCCTTGCACCTGAAAGACAGCTTTCTGAGGAGGGAGAGAAACCACTGGTTCCTACAGCAAGATGCATCTAGAACAGAAGGGACCTTTTCATGACAAGCTGAGCTGTTGGTGCCTCGAAACATGGTATCTAAACAAATCTTTCCTTGTGGTTGCCTGGCCTAGAACCACAGATCACACAGTGGAAAGGAGTCTTAGAGATCTCCCAACAACAAATGAACTATGATTCCCACATTCAGTATCCTCTGTAAGTTAGTGATGTTTTGGTGAGACCTCAGATAGTAATTAAGAATGATCAGTGCAGTGGGGGGAGGGGGTGGGGGGGGGTGGCTAACATAGCAATCAATTCCTTCTTTCTATTGCCTCAAATCTTGTTCATTGATCTAGCGCCACCTCAAAGTGCTTCTTTGTCAGTATTGGTCACCTGGTTTTCCCCTCATTCAGTTACCAGGTCATTTGGTCTGGGGATCAGCTACCTGAATTAAAAGCACCGCCACCTCTTGGTACAAGAATGTACTGCAGGCTACAGAGTGGCTGTGAAACCATTATCTGTTTGGAATATTCTTCTTTCTAGGAATCTATGCTATGAAAAACAGAAACTACTTCTGTCGCTTCTGTAAACGTGACAAATCAAATTTAACCACTGACAACTACTCTATCCCCAAGAGTATGATGTGTGTAGCTATTTATCCCTAGTATAAACTGCTGTTATTACATGCACCCCACCCCCTGTGCTACCACTAGTCAGGTTGATTTGATAAAAGTCTCAATAATTGTGAATAAATGGCTGCAATAGTTATAAAATATAAAATATTAACTTTAAGTACAAAGCACGGTACATTCTCAAACAACTGTGCTTTGGGGAATTACAGTGCTTTTTATCTTTATTTATATACTTTAAATATTTCCCCTCTATCCTTGTAACTTACATTATCTTTGAAGATAGCAGTGAAAAGCAAAGATAAGCTTCAGTCTAGACAACCCTCCCAGCTGATCCAAAATCCAGAATTCGTAGAATTCCAATTAAGTGCTTATAATACTTGTCTGCTAAATTTTTACAAGGATCTCCCGGGGTCAGCTATCACATTGGCTTCTAGAGTACAATGTATGAAAGATAGAGAAAAAATAACTGCCATAATCATATATTTATGGAGGATGTAGAAGTTTTGGTGCCAGGAAAATGAGGAATTGTCCAGTGGGGGCAGCAAACTGAGAGCCAAAGCTGATTCTATAAAGCGCCAGCTACTGAGCCTGGAGCCTGAGTTATACACATCAGTGTCACAGCAAACACTGCTCTGTACAGTACATTCATCTTGTCTTCCCCTCCTTCTTCCATCAAGGTGTGTGTGAAAGTGCAGTAGGGATCGGGGTGGAGAAAGAGAGGTTAATTTACCAAACTATGATTTGCAGAGTATTTTGTCTCCTGGTTTAAATCTTCTTTCCGAATACAATCACAGGAGAAGGGGGTTATTTATTAAAAATCCAAACTGCCATGTGTGAGTTTCAGACATTAGAAATCTGTTTTATTCACATTACATGCCAGGTGCCTTGAAGAACATCACCCAGCACACAGTGGGAATTCACTACGTTATCGTTGAAAAAAGGACAAGAGAAAGTCAGAAATAAGTGATCTCACCATAATTTTACTCTTTCATGTTGGCCGTGAGATAAGGAATGTCTGAGAGGTAATTTGACCATGAAAAGATACAACCAGCAAAGCCTCTGGAATTTTGAGGATAAAGGTAAAACATGGTCTAAATCAGGGGTGTTCAACCTTCCGGCTTCCCCGGACCACACATAAAATACACTCACACTTAACGATAGCTGATGAGCTAAGGAAAACATCGCAAAAAAACATTTCATAATGTTTTAAGGAAGTTTACGAATTTGTGTTGGGCCACAAAGCCGCCCTGGGCCACATGCGGCCTGTGGTCCATGGGCTAAGGGTTGGACAAGCTTGGTCTAAAATGATGTGGTGTTTTTTTCTACAGTTGAATACAGAATGATTTTGTAGCCAATTACAAAATGTGTGAGTCCTGGGCATCAGTCAACAGCAGAAGAATATTAAAAATCACACAGGCTGATGGCTACAGTTCAGTGAACAACTTCGAGCCAAAATAGTGCTGCCAATTCGATGTTACTCTCAGTAGCCAAGTACGAAATATCTTCATTTAGATCTTCAATAAATATGTGAAAAAAATAAAGGGAAATTAACTCCAAAGGCACCAAAAATAATGCTGGCATCCTAGGGTCAGAAGCCTCCAGTTAAACAGTTTCACGTGCTTGCAGACAGATACCATGTGATTCAGGAGACCACGTCCAAACCTTGGAACTTAAAGGATAGTTTTCTAATGCGCATAGAGTGAGAATCTTTTACTTCCTCTTTCCTTCCAGTTATTCTTGATTAAGTTACAAATTGTACAAACACTACCACATTGCCAGCTACATAACAGGCTCAATTAATATTCATCAGTGACTCTTTTGAACTTTTTCTCTAGTACCTAAAAAGAAGCTACTTTTTTAGAGTCAGGGAGAAAAAAACTTTCTGTAACGAGTCAATTTTTAACCCGAAGTATGTGTTAACTATTTACACAGAGAGTTCACATACTTGGAGTAACTAGAAACTTCTCCCACTGTGAAGAAAAGGGGCAATGTCCAAATTTCCCATTGGAGGAATAACCAAGAAAAAGTATTTCTTCTTCATCATTGGTGGACCATGACAGGAAAATCTTCATAGAAATCACCTATTTTGCCAGCTAAATCCTCACGAACAGGTATATTTCATAACTTAATTCTCTTCAAAAGGTAAAAACAGAATCCAGTGGGTGACAGTAAAACCCTTCACATCAGCACAGTTGTCAACTTCTTACCAGCCTCATTATTGCAGCTCCACAAAGCAGCATCCAATATCAACACAGAATGAGACCCCACCTGACATATACGATACGACTGGTCAGAATCCCAAAACGTACAACTGTTCCCTCTTGCTATTCAGAACATTTTTAACCAGCCAAGGCCCCGGTTCATTTGATAATAACAACATCTCATAATAATTGTATCATTACTCTATGATAAACATAACTGCCTAAGTGCTTTACATACAGTATCTCATGTAACCTTTACATGATCTGTTACAGTCACATCCCCATTTTGCCAATGAAGACACTGAATATCAGAGAGGTTAAGTCACCTTCAAGCACAGGTTTCAACTTCTGAGATTTGTTTGATTTCCAAAGTCAGGCTGTGACTATTCTCCTATACTAAGGCTAACATTAACATATGCCTTTTCTTTCTTACATGGGACATTTATTCTTTCCTGTATTTAATCAAGTCTGAAATATACCAATTTACTGCTAGCTAAATGCAAAGAAATCACTCTCCACTTAATCAAAGACTAACACAATAATTTTTCTCTAAGATTGAGGATATAATATCCACTGATCATTTTGATGATAAAATCTATTTTTCCCTATCCCTTTTTCATTTTTCAATCTAATCCAGTTCACTTTGTCCCTTAACTAAGGTGCTCTACTGCTATTGGGAAACCAATTTCCTTCAAGACTTTATTGCAATATTATCAGGAAACTGGCTACTTAAACAGCAGGTAATCTTTTATTTCATGCATAATTACCATGCACTATATTTTGATTTGATCCTAATGGCCCTAAGTACATTTTAAACAAACGCTCAACCTGCCCAAATGAAAAACATTTTGCTTCCTCTGTTGCACTTGTGTGGCGATGATAATTAACACATCTTGGGAAATTCGAGCTACATCTGATTAATTCATAACACACCATAAAGGTCTTTACAAATAATCCTTTGAAGAATCCAGCTGAGAGAATCATAAAAAGAAGAATTATGAGAAAGGAAGCTCATTATTGTTTTGTGCCTGCACTCAGAGGTGACCCTGCCAAGGTGAGTGTTTTGAATTCAGTTAACTTTCCCAGAATGCACGTCACTGTCTGAGGAAAGAGGGTTGGTCTACGACCAGCTCCGCACTCACAAATTCCACATTTCTGTTCAGTTACCAGTGCCTGCTGCTGTGACTGTGTTTGGGCCAATGGCCAAGAAATGTCGCCCATCCCTCAGACCAAAAACTTACAAAGCAGCAGCCATTCAACTAAAACAATACAAATCCTTTCAGAAGAGGAGACATTTTCAGACACCCATGGTTAAATTTTTAACTTGGGAGAATATGTTTAAAATATCCTAAATTATGGATATGAACTGAACAAGACAAATTTTGAAAAAAAGAAATCAAGCCCAGCAATGAAGCGCAGCTGTTTCTTCTGAAGGCCAAAATTCAAATGAGACGAGTGCTTAGATAACTCAGCGCAACCACCCTCTTCAATAACAGACCGACTGCTCTTGTTATTGTTCTTGCTAATAATAATACAACCACTGCACTATCGTTGAGCGCTTATTTGTGTGTTCTGCTACTTAATCTTCACAACATGGCTGAGAGTTAACACTGTTAACTCACAGAAAACTAAGATAGAATGGTGTTAAGCAACTTGCCGAAGATCACACATGCATTAAGAATCAGGGCTGAGATTCAAAGTTAATGAAGCCTGCCCCATCCCCCAATTACATGGGCCCATTCTGCCATATGTGAAACAATACATATTTGACTATAAACTACCTAACGCATAAAGCTGTGTTCACTAATCTGGATGTAACTGTAGGAATGAACACAGATAGTACTCAATAGTACTGTGCTGAATGACAAAGCAGGTGTGTATCAATTTTCATGCCCCCAAACTTTATTAAGCAAAACTAGTTCTAGGCCATGATGGCATACAAAGTACGAAAGTTCAAAAAGTAAACACTGTCTAAGGAGTCTGCCATGTTTGCTGGAAGACAAACATTTCCAAACTAAACAGTCAGGGAACAAAACAAAGCAGTCACATGTATTACTGAAGGTCCAAGCCTTCTGTGAGAAGCCCCACTATTTGGAATCTGAAGTGAAAGTATGAATGAACATGATTTTAATCTCTGCCCCACCCACCCCCACCAAGAACTACATTTTGCACTATTCTATAAGAAATCATAAATAATAAACAAGTAAACATATTCAGGAATTTGTTTCTTAACTGAATTGCACAGCCTTCCAAAGCAATGTCTTCCACCTTGTGTAGTGAACAGTGTGTTCAGCCCTACAAGCTCGGAACACTAGCCATAGTATGAAACCCTCCATGTTACATTACACAAAGTGAAACACCTCACATTAAAACATGCAAATGGATCCCAGAGACACAGATTCTCTTATTTTTGAGGCCACAGTGAAATACCAGCTTCATCTTCATGGCACTGTTTTGATGCCGTTTTAGGAATCACCTCCAAACACTGAAAAAGCCACAAAACACAAAAAAAATCCTTGAAACTCTTGTACAAGTTATGCAAGCTTACCAGTCCCCTCTTCTCACATTGTGACAGATCCAGGCTGTGTGTGTGTGTGTGTGTGTGTGTGTGTGTGTGTGTGTGTGTGTGTGTGTGTGTGTGTGTGTGTGTGTGTGTGTGTGTGTGTGTGTGTGTGTGTGTGTGTGTGTGTGTGTGTGTGTGCGCGCGTGCACACATGCACACACACGCACACGCGCATGCAAGAGTCTGGGTGTGAGATGGAAACCTTTCCAGCTAGCTTATTGAATCTTTCCACCTCCTGCAGAGAACTCTGAAGAAATGCCCCTTTTTTTTTCCAACATTCAAATGAGTGTGAATCAGAACCCTCATTCTTACAAGGACTCAACTTTTATGTGGAGTGTAGGGTCAGTGACAGGACTGAAATGGATCCAAGTTTCCTTGATTAGCTGATTTTTAAGAGCCTGGAGGCAGCACACGAGAAAGTGGAACTGGTTCTAGTCTCGGCTCTACCACAAATACGCCATGAAAATTTTACCAAGTTATTTAAGCCCTCTAAACCACAACATCCTTTCGTAAAAGGAAGTGAGGTGATAAAACCAGAGAGGCTCTTTAGGCAGAATTCACAACCTGGCAGCTTGCAGAGATATTAGTTTAGCCACCCCTATCCCTATGACCCTTTTATATTGGAGCTCCATAAAGAGGCTGCATCACATGGCTCTCGAATATTAGTGCACCAGAGAATCTCCCAGAGTGCTTATTTCTGGGCCCCACTCCCAGAACCTATGATCTAGTTAGGCTAGGAAAGGCCCAGGAATCAACATTTTCAGCAAACCCTCTCCCCAAGTGATTTCAAAGTACATACATGGCCCAAGGTCCACACTCTGAGGAACCATGGTTTAGTTGAAATTTGAGCCCACAGGGCTACTCACATCACAATTCAACAATTACAAACTTGACTGACATGGATCCCAAATTCCTTGCAAAGCTGATTTAAATGAACTGAGAACACATACGAGAGAATGCGCACATGGTAGATCATACAACTTGGGAGAACAGGGGTTCCAATTCTGCTACTTCCTATTACTTCCAGGCAGTGTGATCCTGGGTGAACTCAGTTTTTCCCTCTGGAGAACTAAAGGCAGAAAGGATTCCCTCACAAGATTCTAGGAAGGATGCGGAGACTGCAGGGATGACCTAGTGTGGTTCTTGGTAGAGAGGGTGGTCCTCAAACCTTACAAGTCCTCTCCTCGCCCCATTCCCTGAAAAGTCAATGTGGTGGAGTTGGGGGGGGGCAAGGAAGGTGGACAAGGACCAGTCCCCCTACACCCAGTTGTCCCCCAGGCTTGCCTCTCAGCTGTTCCACTGAACAGGCTTGTCCTCAGCACCCTGAAACAGCACAACGATCTATACTTGTCTTGGTTAGAAAGGGACTGGCCTGAAACCACCTGCAGGAATCTCAAACCATTTCACTCCCTGTGGCAATTCTAAGGAAAATGCATCTCTTGCGCCCCTCCCACAATACTACTCCATCTCCCCTGCCCCCAAAGGCCTGGCACTGGGGCAAATCCTGGAACACGAATTATGTGGTAAGCTTTGGCCAAATCATAAAACTCAACAGGAGCTAAAAGTGACAAAATAGTTCCCTGATCACAATCAGGACAGGGCACTTCTCAGAATGGAGACCACAGAAAGGCAGTTTGGAGGATAATGTAGAGCAACAGCCTAGTGACAGTCAAAGAAGATTACTCTTTGAGGTTTACAATTTAATGAAGACTGAATCCAAAGTTTATAAACTCTTCATAATTATTCATGATTTAACTGCAAGGAAGTGCAGAAGTCAGTCAAATGAATATGGGTGATAAATAGCTAAAGAATGCTCAGCATCTCCCCCACCCACCTACACCACTCTGCCCCCCCCCCAAAAAAAACCCCTGAATTACTAGCCGTGGAAATTATAGATGCCTAACAATCACCTGGGTTTGACTCTTTTGGCAAATGCTAATCACCAGCCTTGGGTTTTTTCCAGAAGGACATTCTTGAGGTCTGTGCCAATGTGCCCAGGATCACCAAGAGGACCATTCATAACATATGACAACTTGAACAACAGAAAAATGAAACCAGGTTTGGCACTAGTAGAGGCCCCTGGATTTCCAGAGAGCAGTCGAAGAAGCCAGTGACTGTGTGTAGTATTTTATAACATCTGCCCATCTGTTCTGCAGAGCACTAGAACATAGAGGAATGCTTACTGTTCTCTTTCCACTTGGAAAACAAGTCTGTGGCAGGGGTGCTGAACACAAATAAAATTAGTAAGTAATAGGTAAACCCAGGGAAGGTCGCTTGCTGGGAGTACATAGATATGCTAAACCACTGTCACTCAGAGGGCAGGGAGAAGACTCCGAATGCCTTTGTTCCAGGGACAAGGGAAACGGTCCGGGGCAGGGGGAAAGCATGCGCTCACACAACACTCACATGCACACATATTATGGTGGCAAACACAGAGTGGGACAGCAATCACCTTCCTTCGATAGTTTACATACTTGCCCTTCGAAGTCAAAGAAAAACTCTGGAAACCAAGAACAGACCTGTTCGGACATTGCCTTAAGGCTGAGGGATGTTTTCAGACACAAACTATGTGGTGCTCATGGTAGAACTTGTAGAGGCACTGTACAATACTTCATTTTTGTGAGAAAATAAGTGCTGGCACTTCCGCACCAAAGTGTGAAATCTCTCTGGACATTGCCCTCAATCCAATGCAGATGTCCTCATGAACAGTGAACTGATGGCCACCTCTGACACAAGATGACAAAAGGATGGAAAGAGTCAGAAAGTCCTTTCCCTTCCATTGCAAATGCTATTATATACTGGATACCCTCTTGACTCAGGGGGAACTAGTGGATCCTTAGTGGGGTTCTAATCGAAATGGATGAGAATGTGTCATGTGTGTGGATCCACAGAGGAAAAACCTAGAGGCAACCTTCCAAACTCCATTCCCGAATATGTTGATGGCTATTGGCAAATTAACAGTCGTCATGCTAGTTTAATATATGACTCTTACTCCTTAAAGAAAAAGTCTATGAAAACATCTGAAAGAAAGATACTAGCAAGAATTGATTTGGGAACCTGGACTCAGGAGTATGTGGTCTATGTGTTCTTGTGTAAGCCAATTTAAGGGTAACAACGCACCTATACTACTGAAACAGTAGAAACAAGTAAGTAACCATTACTGGGACTCTAAGTAAAAGCCTTCAGACCAGTGCAGACCAGCCCCAACTGTTTAGTACCTTACCCAATGAAGTCTTTACAGAAAGTGAAAACTGTATCATTCTTCCCATCCCTTCTCACCTCACAGCGCCATAAAACTATTCCCATCTTCAAAAATAACCAGCCTTGATTAACTAAATCCACAGGAAAAAAACTGATAAGACCTACATGGACAGTAGGAAGGCTTTTGGTTTATTTTCATTTACACATGTCATGGGAGTTGATGAACTAAATAAGAACAGGTCAACTCAAAATAGACAGCTAGCAGCAAGGCCTGTAACTGACTGTTGTCTGAGCTGGGCCAGCTTCTTGCCTCTCTAGCCTCTACCTCCTGACTTCCAGTACCCTCCTCTGCTCCATTATTAGCTCCCCCATCCTTCCCCATCTGCTCTAGAGCTTCCAGGACTATCTGCCTTTCTCTTAGCTCAAATCAGGCTGATACCACAGGTTGATACCAGCTTTTGCTTCTCGACCTTGTCTCCTAGACGACCCGCTTCCATGCTTTACAAACTGGTCTAATCAAATCCAGGGCTAGTTATCATGCTACTGGAATAGAGTTCTTCCTTAAAAAGGCCTTGGGGTTGATGTGAGGCACATTCATTGTCTCTGGCCACCTCCACCCACACCCCTCACCATATAAAATGATCCAATTTTGACATAAAATGTCTAGAATAGAAACTGGGTTGAAAGCTGAGTCTTCGGGGAGCTGAACCCCACCTTCAGAGGTAACAGACTTATATCAATAAGTGCTTTCTGCACACAGCTGGCCTCTTGGAACTGATTTCCAAGTTGTGGGACACACACAAGCTTTGGAATGTGCTCAACAGTGGTAAGTCTTAAACCTTCTGAAGACAGATTGTGTTTCTTTGGAATGAGCCAGAAGTGTTCAGGAGACAAATCTGGTGAGGGTCCAGCTGGGGAATACCATTTGGGTCAAAGCTATAAAGTATCAAAAGCGATTTATTTTCTGGTGTAGTTTGAAAATTAGCTCTGAAAGTCACACCAAAAGAGGCATTCTAGAAATATAAATATAGCAGTAGTACCATCAATGGAATAAAGAAAATATGTCTTATTCCCTAAACTGACTCCTAGGATACATAATACTATTTCATGCCTCCATTCCTTTTTTAAAATGCTGTTTAGTTCCCTTGCCTGGAGTATAAGCCCCTCACTTCCATCCATGTCCCAAAACATTTCTCTTCCTTCGAAACCTACCTCAGGAAGCCTTTTCTGAGTCCCCAGTCTTATTCAGATGCCTCTCATCTATGCCAACATATTCCCTCCACCCCCACCTTAACTCCCCGCTACCCTCCCAGCTTCCCTCTCTCTTACATGCAGGGCAATATTTAAAGGACATTACTGGTTTCCTCTTCTGCCCCCACAACCAAACTGTAAGCTTCTTGCAACTAATGACTATACTTTATGGTACTTGGCAGAGTGATGGCTTCATATAATGCTTCCTTGTTGCCCAAATAAATCTATTTGAAAAATTAACCTCTTTACTTCAAATTTTACCTTTACCTCATGTAATTTGGCAAACCTGACATCCCAGTTCAATGTCAAGCCAGGAGTAATTTTATGAGAGACTCTGACAGTGTTGACCCTGGACCCACACGTTACTGTTTTTCAAAAATAGTCTCAATGCTAGAAGGGAAAGAAGGCTAACATAGAAAATAGTCCCATGAGCATAAAGAAGTAGGCTAGGACTTGAAAACAAGCAAACAAAACCACCTGACTTAGTATTCAAAATGACATTGGTAACTTGGAGAAATAATTCCTCTAAGGGTAACAAGCAAAAAAGCAACCAGACTTGTATTAGAGGTATTTCTCAACTCTTGGAACAACGCACTCCATATAAAGCTTACTAGGAAGCATAATTCTCCATACGAAATTCAATTTCTCCCACTGAAAAATCTCACATGAATAGCCTACCACCCAGAAATCCCATTTGTGGCTATCCAGCCAACAGAAATAAGTGTTTGTTTCCACCAAAAATACGTATATTCATAGAAGCTTTATTCATAAATTGCCCCAAAGTGGAAACAACCAGATACTCACCCACAGTAGCAGTGGGTAAACACATTGTGGCATATTCATACAATGGGAAATTGCCCAGAAAGAACGAAGAATGAACCACAGATAAACACGATCTCACAGGTGGATCTCACGGACACAATACTGAGTTATAGAAGTTAGACTCAAAAGAATACATACAGGATGAGTCCATTGTATGAAATCTAAACACAGGCCAAAAAAGGAACTGACAGGGCATGCTTAAGAGGCATTACAGGAGGCCTAAAATATTCTAAGACTTACACCTAGTGATAATTACGTGGGTGTATACACGCACAAAAATGGTACACACAGGATTTGGTACATTATTATGTTTATACATCAATGAACGTTTAAGATAAAATTGTTTAACAAACTGAAATGGGAGCTTTAATCCTAAAATAGCACAGCAAGAGCAGAAGGGCTGCAGTGAAGAAGGGATTGATAAGTGATCCTGGTGGAATTAGGGAGGGAGAGATAGGGACCCTCTTAGATGAGCTAAGTAGTAACAGTAAAAAATGATGATGGCATTGGTGATCCAGGTCTGAACCGTGAAGGGAGAGAGGCCCAGAGTATTGAAGTTCTAATGTTTGCATCCCTGGATACTGTAAACACCATCTTTTGGAACTAATCATGCAGGGACCTCACTGTTACACAGTGCACACAGGTTTATGAGGACTCTTAATGCTGACATCTTCAGTAGGGACACCAGGTTGTACGGCAAAGAATAAAGAATGCTTGTGGGTAAAGAAATTGCCTGTTGCTGGAAGAAGTTAAATGATTTAATACATTTGACAGGTAGGAATGATGTGGGGCTCACAGTAGACCACATGTCATTTAAAATCTGTAAGCCTGATACAAAGAACACACACACAAGGGGCAAGGAACACAGCTGGTAGAAGCGGTAGGATAATCCTTGCATGAAAGAAAACACTGGTTAGTCCCTCAAGTGGGTTTCTGGGTCCTCTCCATCACCGCCTGGCCTGGGTTGTAGGAAGGATCAGATGAAAGGAGCTGAGATCTCCGTAAACACCTCTGTACTCAGTTTCCAAGACCAGGGGCCTGGTCTGAACATAAGAACGTTCCCAAATGTTAGGACCTAAAAACTGAAGTTTAGCGACTAGGTTTTCATTCTGCACCCAACTTGAGAAATCCTTAAGATGAACTGTGCAGAATCCAGGCATTTAACAAAAGAGTAAATGAGGAAACAGGCAGATCTGATGCAAAATTCATTTCAAGGAAAAGCATTCTGGACCATAATAACCAGAGAAGTTGCCTTAACTCAGCATCTAGGATCTTTCAAGGAGCATCTGTCTGGATGATGGCAGTGCGATGCACACCCTCTCCGTACCCACTCTGCCCAGGATGCGTAGGAACCTCCTTGCTGATGAAAAGGTGTGGGTGCTATGCAATCAATGGAAATACTTACTGTTATCTTGCTTGACGGGGAGCGTTGCCAGAGTCAGGGAAAATTACAGGGTGCCCCGTGAAATGTGGAGACCGGCAACCCTGCGCTTCCTTCTATCTGAGCAACCACATCTGGCTCTACCTAAAACCACAACCATTATGCTCGTATTTTTCACATATACTTATTCGAAGTGATTACAAAATCAGAACTGAGTAATGCGTTAATCATGTTTTCCCATCCCCTGTCAGCTAACTTCAGCCAGTACATCACCCCTTTGGAATTTTAATGCAAATGCTAGGACACATAAAAGAACCTAGACATCACATTCAACTATGTAAAACTGCTTCTTATCTGAACTGTTCTCCCTTAAAAAAAAAAAAAATCACAATTTATCTAAGCTAATGGGGGAACAAGCCGGCCTGGGTTATATTTCTGTATGAGGAGCTGGTAGGGAGCAGTGGGGAGACATTTCTGCCACTAGATGCCATCTATAGGAATAAACTACGCATTCCCAGGACTCGGCAGGATGGTTTCTCTTTCTTCAAACGTGTTGTCACTGGTAGGTTTGAACTATTGGCCTTTGTTGGAAAGTAGTGGTTACACCAGAAAAAAAGAGACTGTGCAAAGGCTCAGTCTGGTTTCGCGTGTTCCCAATATTCCCACGTCTAGTCTAGAAATAACACCAACAAGCACAGAAGGTAACGAGAGTCCGCACGATTAACCAAGTCCCTTCCTATTTGATTTTCCCTCTCATCTGACTTGTCACTCTAACCTGTGATGGAGGGAGGACAGGTATAATTGTGACCATATTACACATGAAGAAAGAGACCAGAGCTGAAGCGTTACCTAGGATGGGGTCTGCTGGGAGCAGGGCTCGGCACAGAGCCTGTGGAAACGACTCAGAGAGACATGGTTTTCCCCTCTGTTCCATGCTCCAGTCCCCTGGGCCCTGGCCCCAAGAGCAAGCTATTACTACTATGTGAGGCTAAAAAAAAAAAAAAAAATCAATGGGATGATTTAATCTCCATAGTCCCCATTCACCATTTATTACTGCCTTCATTACTGATTACAAAGGCGTATTTTTATGATTCTTTTGGGGGGCAGTCATGGTAAGGCAGGTAGGAAAAGTTCTAGAATTGAATCTGATGCCTGAAAAATATAAAAAAATAAAGGAGAACACCATACTCTAGGCCAAGCTTGTCCAATCTGTGGCCCACGGATGGCATGAAGCGCAGGACAGCTTTGAATGCGGCCCAACACAAATTCGAAAACTTTCTTAAAACGTTGAGATTTTTTAGTGTGATTTTTTAAAAGTTCATCAGCTATCATTAGTGTTCGTGTGTTTTATGTGTGGCCCAAGACAATTCCTTCTCTTCCAATGTGATCCAGGGAAGCCAAAAGGTTGGCCACCTCTGCTCTACACAAATAAAGACAGTAGCATGCTGGACAGATACTAAAAAAATGGGTAAGAAAACCATGACAAAATACAGCTCCCCTCTGGTTTAATAGCTAGACCAGGCAACACCTAATACTAAATGCAGAATTTTCACAACAAATGTGCCACATTTCCCTAATTCCTACCTGTGAATGAGTAAAGTGACTCTCTCCATCTATCCAAAGTTCTGTAATAGAACCGGGAGCCGTGAGGAACGACATACAACAACAACAATCATTTGGTTGACTATACCCTTAGTGAGTGACACACAAAAGCTAGAAAGTAAATCCTCTCTCAACTAAATTGTTTCATTTTATGTCTGTCTCCCAATTCGTCTTCCCAGAGGCCCATGGGTTATACCACTGTTTTCAATGAGGCATGGGGGCTGAGGTCTTTAATGTGAAGCTTGTGGGCACCATGGACACGGTAGCAAAGCTGTAGTGAAGAGACCCCCACAGTAATGACTATCATGTGTTATTAATTCACAGTGGGTCAACAGGCACTATCAAGGCCCAGTCTTCAAGAAGCTCTTCAGAGAATTCTAGACCACTGGATCCGGCACTGAACGGATCAAAGCAACTATCTCACAAGATCACGTTCATCTTCTCTGAGATAATGACATAGAAGAGAGGGGCAGGGCCACCGGGAAGATGGGGAAAGCTCACCTGGGAATCACACCGGTCGTTCCTCCTCACTTCTCCCCATTCCCTACTCCCAGGATGCACTCCATAACCAATGGTCCTGTTATGTCCCCCATCAAAGTACTGCTCCAATCCTTTCCCATCTGCCACCTCCGTTGTCACTTCCCAATTCAAGTCACCATCGCTGCTGCCAAACGGGCCTTCCTATCCCATTCCTTCCCCTCCACCGTCCATTCTCCATAAAAGCAAGCAGAGAGATCTGTAAAATGCAAAACAGAGCATGGCACTCCTGGCTATATAACCTTCAATGGTTCCCACGCACCCTGACACTAAAGCAAAACCTCCTTGAAGACCATGAGACAGGAAGCCCAGCCTTCCTCGCCATCCCCAACCGGTGACTCCCTCCTCATGATCACTATCCCTGCCACACCAAGTTCCTTACTGACTCTGGATTGCACCTGTTTCCCCATCGGGAATATTCTTCCCTTAACTCTTCAAAGGCTGATACATCCCAAATTCCTGTGTCTGCTGAAATGCTGCCTTCTCAAGGAGACCTCTGATTGCCGTATCTTCGTGTCACTGCGCCTCCCACACGGCCTATCCCTGGTACCTTTTGTATCACTCAACCCTGTGAATTTCTTACGTATCACAGTAAACTTCTAATGAAAAGGTTTCCGTGTCTAATTCGTTTTCTCATTCTTAAATTTATTAGGGTGACGTTGGTTGGTAAAAATTACATAGGTTCCAGGTATACAATTCATCTATGTATTGCACTGTGTGTTCACCACCCAGAGTCAGTTCTTCTTTCATTACCATATATTTGATTCAAAAAATTAAGAATAGAATCATCATATGACCCAGCAATCCCTCTTCATGGCATCTACCCCCCCAAATTTGAAAGCCTTAGCCCACAAAGATATGTATACCCCAATATTCATTGCAGGACTGTTCACAGTGGCCAAGATGTGGAAACAACCAAAGTGTCTTTTGTTAGATGGCTGGAGAAAGAAGTTGTGGTACATTTACACAATGGACTATGACTCAGTGTACAATACTTAATATACTAAAATTCCAATTTAAAAGCATTGGTACTTTCTATCTTTCCAAACTCCACAAAAGCAGGAATAGTGGTATTTTTTAGACTATACTAAGCCAAACAGATACTGAGCACCTACTTCACTTTGGGGGAGATGGTCAAAGATGGGAATCCTTTAACCAGCACGCATAATCCCATTGCTAAAACCTTCATTATAAACTGTACACACTGCCATCAGTTTCCTCTATTATTATTGACCATTGGGCCCTCTGCCTACTTAATATATGGAACTCCCACCAGGGAAGTTTGCTAAAGGACACCTATTCTCATTACGTTTTTCCTGTCATCTGGGTTCTAACCTAGTGGGCCATGTTTTAACCGAGATGGTTCTTTCCTTAGGAAGGTTTGTTTGTTCGGGTGGGTTTTTTCCAGGGTGAGTTCTTTTCCAGGGTGAGTTCCCGAGTGGAAACTTCCCTCTGGTTTTGCAACAATGTTTTCACAGCGGCTGGAGGACAGGGGCTGCCCTTCTCTCTCCTGTAAACAAAAAGGCCAAAGCACAGTTCCCAGCCGGCAGAACAAACACACACTCCTGCTGGGAGGGCAGCCCCGGGAAGCCTTCTGCCTAGTGGTGGCTGAGCAGTTTTCTGCTTTCCTATTATGCAATGCCATTCACACAAGAGCCAGCCCATGAATGCATCAGCCGCGTGCTTTCCACTCTGAAGCCCCTTTTCAGGAGTTTACTGACTACACTCACACAGCTGGTGTCAAGATGCTTCCCTCGAGCTTCAGGAAAGAGACCTCACTTATGCAGACCCACTTGAAGATGTGCCTCTAGAAGGATGTATGTGGACATCATCAGATTCATGAAAGGCTCTTTATTATATAACGCCAGCAGCACGGGGAATTTTAAATGCTTTATTTACTGTTTTGTTTTGTTTTTTAAGACTATCAATTACAACTCTACTCATTCAGAAACTACAGTATTCCAACAGGAGGAGGGCTGAAACTAATCTTTGTACTGTCTATGAAGAAAGGATAGCTAAGCAAATTATAATGCATGAATAAGGCTGTTCCAGGAATAGATAACACACTTGGCAGAAACTACTGTAGGTCTCCTCCACTATTCTGCAGCTACCCATTAATTTATAAACAGCTGATCTACTAATTACAAAAACTCTTCATCTATTCGATTAACCAGGACCCAAAGGGGTGAGGCAATCACCACTGAACTTGATCCCTACTTGCTGTGAACGTTGGCTACTTGTACTTGAAAAAAAAAGGACAGGGTCCAGCAGAAATAACACCCTGTTTTGTAGTAGTAGAGTATAAATGGACGTGTTATCTCAGTCACCTTTGTGTTCCGGGTTCCCTGAAGTAAAATGGCCCATCGACCAACAAGGGAACTGCAAATGAGAGCGGAGAAGCTGTTACGTTACAGATTTACATGCTTAGGATTTGGTAATAAAAGATTTGGTGCAGATTACCAGCTCATAAAAAAAGGAGCGTTACTTCTAACAAACCCTGTACTTTCCTTCTGAATGCAAGCTGCACGTCATTTTGTAAAGTTTCTTTTTTTTTCTGACTTAATCTGAATGCCATGTCCTTCTGTATACATTTTCTATAACTGCTGTAAGACATTACCATGAAGACGGTGGCTTCAATAACAGCACTTCATGAGCACACAGAGGTCGGGGCGTGGTGTGACTGGTCTCTCTAGAGCTCAGGGTCTCAGAAAACATCAGCCAGGCTCCATTCTCATCTGGACCTCAGGCTCAACTTCTAAACACAAATGGCTGCAGCAGAATTCGGTGCCTTGTGGCCACAGGACTAAGGGATTCATTTCCTTGCCACCCATTAACAGAGACTTCTCTGCCACACACCCCCACACCTCCCATGCCCCATCTTCAAAGCCAGCAAAATACAGAAGCCTCCTCAGGTCAAATGCCTCTCAGAGCCTGCATCTAACCCTGAAGAAGTATCTGGTCCCTTTTTAAGAGCTCGTCTGATTAGGTCGGGCCCACCCAAGACAACTTCCCTATCTTAAGGTCAACTACTGAGGCTCTTGGCTTTATTTTCAATCATCTTTCCAGAGCAGCACCTACATTAGTGTTTGATTAGATAACTAGGATTAGAGGTGTGTATACCAGGGTATGGAAATCTTGGGGTTTAGTTTTTGAGTTCTACCTTCCCCTATCCCCCATTATTCAAAAACAAATGACACATTTTGCAAGATGGAAAACAAATTTAAAGTTGCTCCCCAGCCGGCACCATTCTCCTGCTCTTGACTTAAATGTTCTTGACACTTCATCAAGGCCAATAAAATAGCTACATTTTAAGATGAGCCTCCCTCCCTGCCCATCAAACAAGGTTTGCAGTCTCCCTGAAGGCAGCTAACAAGGTCTGTCTTTCTTTTCTATTCTTCACATAAGTAATACGTGACAGGGCAGTAGACAATGAATAATGAATATCAGCCTTAAATGCTACAGTAATTCAGGAAATTCCTAATGTCAAGATGTAAACTCAAGAAGAGTAGCCCTCGTGCATGTTCTGAACATCTACCAGCAGTTACAGCACCCTCCCCTCCCCTCAGAAGAACAGAGGCAGTCCTAACCTCATTGTCATGGGCCTTTTAGGGGAACCTACTGATTGAGTGAGTGTGTGTGTGTGTGTGTGTGTGTGTGTGTGTGTGTGTGTCCTGCAAAGGGCTACACAAATAGGCACGCTATTGTTTCTAGAGCTAATGATAATACTGGAGCAGAGGTAGTTTTCTCTGTCGTGGGTACACAGTCTGCCTGGTCCTGTATTCTCTGAACTTCTCTGTCTTGCCTTCATCGGTTTATGGTGTCTATCTTCTTCTGGCTCCTCTCCTGTTGTCGTGTTCAGAGTATGCATAATTGAGAAATGGAAAACCCCAAAACCCACTATTCCCCATGCAACAAGCACTTACAGAGGCCCTACTGTGGGCCAGGCACTGTTCGGCAAGCTGAGGATAGAGGAATGCATAGAGAGACCTAACCTACGTGGATGCAGCCCACATTCTAGTGGGAAAGACAAGGTAGTTGAGAAGAAGGAGGCAGGGGTGGTGGCAGCGAGGCTGGAGATGCCTGCCAGTCACAGAACGCTGCTCCGATGACTGGCTTTGAGCAAGAGGTAAGGCGTGGAGCAGGATGTAGGTCTCTGGGGGAAATAGCCCGGGCCAATGCCCTAAGGCGTCAGCGTTAGAACAGTGAACCAGCAGGCAGCACTTGGATTGGAGCCACGTGATACGAGCAGGCAGCAGGACGAGGAAGGGGGGCCAAGTGGCAGGAGCCCCCTCATATAGATAAGAAGCCACTGACGGGTTTTGCACAGATGAATGCCATGATCTGGCTCAATACGTTAAGAAGGAACATTCGGATAGGTGATGGGGTGGAGGAGGGAGGCCGGAAAGTGTCTGTGGGTAAGGATCTGACACAGATGCAGCTGATTATAAGTTGGCTGGGTGACTCTTTGGCAATCAAAAAAAAAAAAATCTTCCACCACTTCAAAAATTATCAAGAACCAGGAAAGCCTGCAAGCTGTCCCAGAAAAGCTACCAAGGAAGTAACTGAGCACAGTTGAGAGCTCTACAAATGGTCCTCGGAGTTCTAACTCTCCATGGGCAGTTGTAAGACCAGGTCTTCACATTGCTTAAGGGAAAGATCTGCCCACCTGCTTGGCTCCAATTGGAAGAAACTCTCACTACGCTGTGCCTACACCCCGTTTCTGATGCCCCACCCTGCAGTGCCTTCCTAGGGGGAGCCGTGCCCTTGGACCCTTGACCTTCCTTCTGCTTTACACACAGCTGTTCTTCTATTCCACCAGCCCACCCCACCCCCTCGACCACCGCCCCCTGCTATCAGAGAGAAAGGTTCCAGTACGTAAGGTGACCAGATAAAGGCGGGACAGTCCCGATTTTTAACAATTTGTCCCGTGGCGTTTTAAAAAAGT